>JAVFBZ010026930.1:0-11245 GCA_032466195.1 Katharina tunicata
CCAAGAACGCCACCTGTAGGTGAACTAAACTGGTGCGGATTATTGTTTACCCATCAAATTTGGTGGGTCAAAAAAGGTGGTCTATTCTGATCCGGATCAGATTTAGTTCACCAATTTGTTGACCGTGTAACCACAGTTATAAGGCTCATCTTAGAAGTACACAGAATAGATCTGATAGTATATAAATTCAGAGGTAAGGCGCTCCTCTAAAATTACTTTTATTTGTCAGATACATCATTGATCAGCTATTGAAACGTTTACATAATGCCTACGCCTTAAAGAAACCATTACTAAATTAACTAATGAGGTAACACTGAAGAAAAAGATATTTTTATGATGCTATTGTAGCATTCGTATAATGATACTGACGCGCACTGCTACTATCTTCTGAAATAATCCTAGAGTATTTTGTTTCCCATAATTATAACAAGGAGCACATACCCTTAAAGTTAACCGTGTAACAGTGATATATATTTTTATAAAGCGTAATCACACTGGTACAGGGATATCGACTAATTGAAGCCGATAAACAATCTCTTGTTCTAGATCAATTCTCAGAGACAAGTTTCTAGACCTGAATCTCGAGTTGTTCTGGGTGATCTATAGGCGCATCTCGAGAAAAGGCAATACATGTAACATGTATATTGTGAAGATAAATATGTGGGGAATATGTAACACACATAAATATTAGGTATGGGTGATAATAAGCACAACCTGAAAACTGTATCGTTTAGAGCTAGTAGTAAACCCCTGAGTCTACCAAAGAAAAAGGTGAGGGCAGTTAATGGTTATCTGTTTCATCTTAACCAAGAGGTCCTTGACAGATTTGTTCTCCTTTTACAAGGGTTCATTGATAACTTCCTTTAAATAATCACTTGTTTCACGGAGAGACATTTTATTATGGGCTGGTCAAACCTCTAGCTATTTATTGATATTATATATGCCTATGGTTTAAAGAGGAAGATAGCATTCATAAGATAAATACAAATCTATAGATGGACAACCATCGATCGAGAACCAGTGGCCAAGGGCCACTTTCGCAAAATATCGTACGACATTCAAATATTGATATAGTTATGCCTATACTTTAACGTGGCGTAATTTTATCGTACGATATTATTTTATCGTACGACATTTTGTGAAAGTGGCCCCTGGAAACTATCAGCCGCATACAAATTTCAATTTCACTTCCTTTACAATAGACAAGTAGGCTACGACCAATGGTTACTAGAGGTTGGTTTACTAAAACGCACTAAAATAAATCCCTTCATGTTATTGAACAATAACTATCATTTAGTGTACTAATGAAACAAAGGCAGTTCTAATAATTTACCCCTCTGGTAACAGAATGGTTGCAGGCATTTATTCCCAACAATTTCTATGTTATGTTCTAAAATCCACATAGGTGAACATGTCCTCGAGAAGTCTCAATGAATTAAACCTGTAACTCTCAAATCCTGGATTTAGTGTGATGTTATCAGTTACTGACCGGATGGCTCTGAATACGAGTATAACTGTCGGAAAGCCTTTGTATGTCGGCTCTATCATTAATATTTAACATTTATATGGATGACAATTTCTTTGCCAGGTAAGCACGCGTACTGGTTTAGCTTCTATGATCTTTCTCAAACTAATCACATCATTTTTCATTCAGTAGCTTCAGGATAGTTATAGAAATATAGCGGGTACTTAGTTGTTGAAGAAGTTGCCATCAATAAAACTGTACCACTGATAAAGACTTTTATTCATAATTAAATCATAAACCGGAAGAGATCCGCTTTGTGACCCGAAGAAATCCATGAATTACCCAAGCTTAGAAAGGAAGCCGTTTGTGTCGCAATCGCCGCGAGGTAACTGCAATTGTATACCTGTCTGATCAAGGCAGCTTCTTATCCCATAACTAATTCGTCGAGTATTTTCATACAGAGCACCAAAAGCATATTCTATAGGATAGTCAATCAATCACTTCCTTCGTTTAATGCCGTCAATGTGCTTAATGATGTAACCGTTTATATGTGTTTTAATGTGTCTAAATCGCAAAATGCATTCCATAAACAAACATTGTAAAGGTCAAATACGCGTAAGTATGGTAGAAATCTGTAATCTTTCAATAAAAAAAAAACAAAAGATTACATATATTTATTCAGTTAATATCAGCTTTAATAATAATTTTGTCTCGATTTAATTGGTATCTGGCATTATCTGCATCGGTCAATGTGCTTAATGATGTAACCGTTTATATGTGTTTTAATGTGTCTAAATCGCAAAATGCATTCCATAAACAAACATTGTAAAGGTCAAATACGCGTAAGTATGGTAGAAATCTGTAATCTTTCAATAAAAAAAAAACAAAAGATTACATATATTTATTCAGTTAATATCAGCTTTAATAATAATTTTGTCTCGATTTAATTGGTATCTGGCATTATCTGCATCGGTTGTATTTAACATTTTCTCTGATTTGTACCCACAAAATGTTTGTGACGGTTGTACTGACTTGCATATTGCTTCAATACTGCGCTGGTAGTTTTACAGTGACATAGAATAAGACCATCATTAAAGCTTCCGTTTTGTTAGTGTGGAAACTTGTTCTGAAAATTGATTTGTCTCCTCTTGCAAATTGGATTTGGTTGACTTCTGGTTTTAATATGAAGCATTTGAGTGGAGGCTTGTGGGCAGTGGGATTTTATAAGGCTAAATATCTCAACCTGGTATAGTTGAAGACCGTTGTTCGGCTGCTTGTTACAGTTGTATGCTGAACTCGTTTATCCCTATCATCTGTTAGTGTTATTTTCAATCATGTAGTTGATAAAGGCTGATTATGGTATGAATGAAAATGAGGTGTGGAAGCAAACGTTAATGTCACACCTTATGTCAACTAAGTTGTGGTCTTCATCCATCTCCTATATTTAAGAGGGTGAGGCAATTGTGACCTGATTTCTAAAATCAATCAGCCAGTATAGATCAGTTTGCAAGAGCTGAAACCCTGAAATTAAGCAAAGCTCATGGAAAAAGCCTTTATGTATAGTATTATCCGTGCGCTTTTTGACACGTCGACGAGCGTGTTTAGCTTTTTTTTTGTTCATTAGAAAGCAGATCGAAATGATCCCGTTCTGTTCTGGAAATCCCTTTGTGTGGTTACCAGCTGATCAAGGCCTCTTTCCAGCTACACTGTAAATTAAGTCTATGGCTCTGAAGATTTTGCTATCAGATCGGATCCTTATTGTTAATGAAGTTTATACCGCCATATGGATAGCACGGGTTTTAGAATGAAAGATTCATTTCATACATATTACACATTTCTCAACTCAAATAGTATCAATTACCCTATTAAATTATCTTTACTCTGCAATGTCTAACTGTTATCAACGTTGAAGAATGTGCGTTTATCTAAAACATTTCCAAAAAGATTCATAAAACTTTATGATAATATTATTTCATTTTTGAACATTTGAAAACCATTGTATTGAAATTTTCTTGTTGCAGTCATAAATAGATAAACAACTATATAAAAGTCTAGCGAAATTTTGCAACTAACAATCACACTACCCCATAAATGGAGCTTATTGCAAATACAAAAGTCGCTATATTTACAGAACCATGCATTTATCATCCTTATCGTCAAGGCTCATAATCAATGGTAATTACAAAGGCCTTACATTGATCTGTCCTAAAAGCATTTTGCAAACATAACATGTCGATCTAGCGTTAACTTGCGTGCAATGAATGTTTTTAAGGTTTACAGTATTTACAATATTCAATGGGACACAAAATTATAACAAATGTTTAACAAATGTTGTCATTGATGCGCGTTTCTAAACGGATTCCATTTAATACGTGTTCCGCGAGTTTCGCGAACAATTGGAGATGCGTTGTTCCTTTTAAGAATATAATCAATATGTAAAATGGACATGTTTTGTAGTCGAGTTATATATTTAAATATCAGTTGATGTAATTGTGTGAATCAGAAGTTTTATCGTATGTTAACTGAGAATTATGTCAATCCTTCTATTGGTTAGAAAGAGATGACTCTTCCAGTCTTGTAGATATAGCCTCTCCCAAAACACGAAGGCAACATCCTGTACTATTTTACAATGTTGTCTACATTTGATATCCTTTTTTTTATCTCTCTCTAAAAGAATATAAAACTTGCCATGCGATTAACCGTGATCTTTTCATGTTAAGATATGAAACAATGCTAGCAAAACGCTTATAAATAATCGAAACAATGTGCATGTGAAAACCATCGTCATTTTTTTTTAGCGAGCACTATGGGTACAGAAAGCAGTGTTTACCTTATAAGGCCTTAATGTATTCATGTGTACTCACAAACAGATACATTGTGACTAACACCAAGCCACATTTTACGAAAACCTAAAAGGGACATGGAACTAAAAAGAAAAAATATGAGGTTAAACTCGTTATAAACGAGATAATAACTTGTTATTACGAGTTGATTAAGTTGTTATAATGACTTCACTAATTTGTTATAATGAGAAAATTATAACGACATTTTTTACACCCCATAAGAAAAACAGCTTTTGATGATGCTTTGTAGAATAAATTCTCTTTGGAGAAATCTTTTGTTAAACTTTATATGTTATGAGATTTGACTGCATACTAAGTAATATCACAAAACAAATTTAAATTCACAGGTCTCCTACAATGTATTTATTTGCTGGAAGTTATAACCGCAATTTACATGTCGTTAACGGTTAAACCTTTTTGTCATAATATTAGGACGTATTTTTGTTTTCTAGGCTTGTAATGCCTTATAGTCAACGCGTATAACCAGAATCCGATTAATTTTCTGATATAACTTAAACTCCGAGCATTTATGAAGTCAATCGTATTTTTAAGGGTCTGCTAGGAGAGAGTTAATCAAGTTATACACCTGTGCGATACATCTTGCTGAATGTACCTTATCCATGGAATGTTGAAACCGTGTTTTCTTAAGTTTATTTGTTCTGTATTTTAACTTAATGTTGGACACATGGTGTTTCATCAATCTACAGTCATGTGTTGGTATGATTTAACTTTGGAATACGAATATTTTGTGAATTACTAGGGTAAGTAATTGACGGGTTAAGTGTAACTGACTGCCAAATTATATAAATAGAAAAAAATTATAAATAACACAAAAAGACCTTCTGCTGAAACTCATTTGCTACATAGCTTTGTCCTGATCAGACCGGAGAGTTTTCCCTTCAAGTTCTACGTCTAATAATGTTATGGCCAAATTCTTCGGCGGTGTTGGTAAACGAATGAGCACAACGCAATATATTCCCAGAAACACTGGACCAGTTCTATTGTGTTATACTCATAAAGGGTTATTCGTAATTAACTAACATATTAAGTTGTTTATTCTGATTTTCCAATAGATATGGAATCAATCTTATCAAGACACATGTATTATTTCAGCTTTATTTTAGACAGGTTAGTTTTAAGTAAATTATTTCTGCATGGTCACCATATTGTCTGGTATGGATAACGATAATAGGGCACTTGATAATCGCCTAGAGCTTGGACTTACAAAACACTTAGAGACAATGGCATGGAGTTAGTCCACGTCATGAAAATCAGCTCAACTATGGATATATACATAGTATGTTTACTCGGACTACTCAACAGAACTCTGGAACATATCGCCTCAATCAAACATTAAATGGAGTAAAGTTACGGCACATTAACACGTAGTGATAGGATATCTTAAATCTGGTTTAAAATTGTTGCTGTTGCTTATTAGTATTGTTTAGAAGTTAAGTTTATTGCGGTAAAAAAATACCCGCGATAAACTTTCCTGGATAATTGTTTTCGGTGCTGGGCAACCAAAGCTATACATCCTGGGTATCTACAGCGATAAATAGTGATATATCTTATTGAGCTAGTTTTGTTTTTCTTACCATTCGCATTTATTATGTGGCAAAGTGAAATTTGAATCCCAACGGTTTGCTTCACAACTGATTGATGACAGTAATTAGCATAATGAATCCCGATATTGCCCTTACGTATTAATAGTAAATAATGTAAATAAAATGTCCATGGCTTCTTGTTGTGTTTACTGAATTCGGGTTTGGTTAGTTCTGTATCGACTAACAACTGATGGCGAAATATTACGAAATAGAAATAAACAAAAAGTACAAAATACATCCAACACATATGGTATACAAACATGTTCATGTTATCATACAAACCGAGATCAATGGACACAAAATAAAGACAATCAGACCATGATGAGCAAAGTGAGCAAGAATCACAAATTAATATGTTAATGATTGAAAAGTTCTAACTTTTCTGCACGCCGTTAATGTTTACAGAACCAGTTTCTTCTTCTTTAATTGGTTTCCCTATTTTTTCAACGCCATGCCATCGTAATTTTAACATTTCGTCGTATTCAAAATAAGATAGTGGATCGTCCTCTATGAAATCATCATATTCTAGTTCCGCCATATCAGATGGCGTATTGGCTGATCTAACTGACTTAGTGGGCGATAACGTCTTATTACTCCGAAAACTCTTAATACTCTTAGGAGTGGATGTTAGAGAAGCGGTCACACGGTCCTCCCGGATATTCTCTGGGCTTTGACCGTCAGGTTTAGGCAAACATTTCTGTCTTTCTTCTATCGTCCCTGAAACAGAAGCGCCTTTTTTTGGTGCTTCCCTCTTTTTCATAAATTTGTATTTTTTAGTACTTTTGGGACTTTGGGGTTTTGTGTGAGATTTATCCCACTCGTAGCTGTCAGTCAATGAAGTCGGTCGTCGAGCTTTAGTGTTAGCGTTCGTGAATTCCGTGGTGGAATGTTTAGCACTAGATTCACACGGTGACGTCACACCCCTCACCTCCATCTCTACACTGTTATTAATAGGCGTACAAACACCACTCGATTTCACCTTATTCTTACTAGGTTTTGATTTGTTATGCGTATCACCACTATGTTTGTCTCTAGGTCTGTGGTCAGTATGTTTCACAGATTCTTTGCCCTGAGTTTTTATCCGTTTTGTCCTACCGGAATCATTAGTCTTTGCAGTGGACGCGGAGCCCGAGTTTTCTTTAGAAGTAGGAGTGGATGAGGCCCCTATCACAACGCGATCGTTACCTTCATCTTTGCGTCGCTCGACTAAAGCTTTAGTTAATATACTATGTTTTGTTTGTGGTGATGTGGGTGACTTTGATGAAGCTCGTCGACTTTTCGGCGAAGGATGGACTTTGGGTGATCTTGGACAATACCCCTTGAAAAAGTTTTGATCGTGTTTAAAATCCTCCGTGGAAGCGTTGGCCGCATATGGGCTCTGTAAGGGGGTATGTGACCTTGAAGATGGCTTCACCTCAATATCCGCTTTGGAGCGCAGTCGTTTGTAACCGGCACTAGACGTACTGGACAGAGAGCCCCGAGTTTTACTATTGTTCGTGGGAAAGTTCTTTCTTTTTAACTCTCCAGTCAGTGGCGTTTCCATGTCCACGCCAGGAGATTCTAACTCATCCGGGCTACTCGGGGTCTGAATGGATATCCCTTTACTATGAACAGGGCTAGACGCACTGGATGGACTTTCGGGGTTTGCTACTTTATATTTTGGCAGACGCCGACGCTGAATTCGATGATAAACGGTGAAGACAATAGTTCCTACGATGACTAAAACACATACTATCACCCCACAGATTGTGACGGCATTCTGCCAGGCCGGCTGGATGATCGGTGTTAAACTGGGTGCAACTGTGGTCACGTTGTTATCTGTAATTTTAAAAAGTCAGTAAATAATTAATACAAGAACAACACAGAACTTTGTTGAAAATTGCGTCACATAACTTGATATGAAGTAGTAAAAATAAAAGAGTTATATACCGGTATGGTATTTCTATCGTTTTCGGAATTGCTGTAATAGGTAGTCGTGCCGGTATTTCAGCAGCTATAATACTATATTGACAACTATCTTCATCAATAATAAAAGTATAGTGAGTATTTAAAAAAAAAAATATGTGACATGTTGCAGATGTAAACTTCCTTGAAAATATTTCGTTTTTGTTTTCAAATTCTAGAAAATAAAAATACCTTTGCAATGTCACATGTATAGCACTGGGCTGGGTTGTCAAACAAAGTGGGTCTATTATGACGCGACATCGTACAGCAGTAGTTTAAATTTAACACTGCTTTGAGCAACCGACACCAGAGCAAAAAGACTTACTGAGAACATTGTAGTATGCGATGAATCCATGGACGTGAATAGACTCTGTTGGTTTAAGTAGAACCAGTCCCAAGTTATTAACGGGAGTTGTGCTGGATTTAGTCATGAACTCTATCAAAATTTCATTGGATGTAGATAACACGTCACCAAGTGGCTCACTTCCGTCAGACACCGCTAGTAGCTCCGCGTCACGTGTGGCACCGTTTCGTACTTGAACCCATTGCATATTTTGGTAAAATTCCAGATAAACAAATGAAAGTTTTATTATCTGGTCCCCTCTGACACGAATCTGCCAGACTGAAAGCCCTAAACACATGCCCGTACCAACAACCTTCCCCGTCCCCTCAGTCATTGTACAACCACAGGCACAACCTTCCTCAAGCTTTATTGACGACAATGGTGTCAATTCAGACAATAGCTCTGTCAATGAGAAATAAAACATACTGATTGTTAGGAATACACAGCACAATAAATATGAATCTTGTAGTATTATTTCCTATAACTGTCTGTCTTTCTTCAATAACAAGTGTTTCATTTGTAAATAACGAACCATGCACCAAAAGATTTATCCAGAATGTTTTCAAACTTTTATCAAACACGAAGCTAAACAAAAAGACAGCTTTTGATTCGGGTATTGTTATAGAAAACGATTTTAATATATTCTGATATAAATTTCTGTCAAAACTCAATATTTTCAGTAGTGAATGTAATGGCAGTTGTATATAATACCAAGTCAATATAAGGGCGCTTTGTGAAGAACTTGCTCTAAAGTTGACGTTAAGAGTTTTGATGAGAACATCGCCACATAGAACACATCCGTCAAATTACCTGGGCAGACGGACGAACAGGCTGTCCATTCAACAGGATCCCCAGAACAGAATTTCCCGCCATTTATAGGAGGAGGGTTATCACACACCCGGAAGCGACTCTTCTTCCCTTTCTCACACGTGACTGAGCACTGTCCCCATGGTGACCATTCAGTCCAATGACCGTCAGCTGTAAAAGCTGTAACAATGAGATGATAAGAAAATATATACATGCAATGGCAGTGAGAATTTATTATTAATGATCAATATCGCATCGAGTACGAACCCCTAAAACGCCAATAAAAACAATTTTATTCCTTTGAAGCCAAATACGCACCCAAAATTGCGTATTTTGCGTTACTGCAGAATCACATGAGTTCTAGATATATTTCTCAAAAGTGAAAGCTTGCTGTTAGCTCCACCCAAAGCTTTGTAGGTTATATGCAATTTTACAAATAAATGACAACAATAAATGAAAACTTAAAATTATGTCAAAACATTTAAATGACGATGTGCAGTGAGTTTGCTGTCAAATCTGTGCCACCTTTTGATATACCGAAACTGCTCCAAGTCAACGATTTGTAGTCCCGCCTCTTACAAGAATCAAAATGTTGTTACATCTATACAAGGTCATGTACCGCGGTGTACCAACTGAATATTTTTTAATTTCAACCTAGCTTGTTTAAAGTCACATTTGCACCCAACAATTGGTTTGGAATTAATTTGAAAGGAAAATATTCTCCTTATGCTTCAACTTCAAACAAATAATAAGAAAAGCGGTAAGGAAGAAGGTGGCGCACAAAAACTATTGTCAAATAGACATAATATAATTAAGGAAAAGCACAGATAAACAGAAAATCAAATGACAACTAAATTCTGAAACAGAAGAAAGTCTGCACATACATGCATACAAACGAAATTTATGCTACGTGACGTGTGCAAAACCACTGACCTATCACAACACTAACAACATTGATAAAATAATAGTTATACCAAACTTACCAATGTATCATTCGAAAATTCGAAGCAATAAAAGAGAAATTGAAACGAGTTTATATTATTTTTCATTCCAGTATTAAACAGTTATATCCTGTGTTTTATAACACACTTTATATAACGCTAATGTCAACATTCTACAGGGAAAATACAATGGCATTCAGGGGCTTGGGATAAATTAACACAGTATATATGCAAGATCCAACATTTCTCAGTCTGAAATGGCAAGTGACCCTAAAGATTGACCTTATAACTGATCTAAAGGATTTATAATAACGTAATCCTTTTTTCATGGAAGTTATTCAGATTTACCTGCTATTCAAACAGGATCACTCACCGTCAACAATTGTATTGCATTTTAAAGAAATTGCGCGATAATAAATAAAGCGCGACATAAAAGTAGGCAGAAAAGAAAACGGGTCATATCTACAGAACCGTCGCAATCATTTAGTGTATTCTTACGCATGGGTGATTCGACCTTCCGCCTGATTACCATCACGTTTATAAACAGCATTATACGTGTGTTTCTAAGGGTTGAAATTTTCATAAGAAATATTTGTATAGAATAGATATTTGCTCAACTGATAAAGAGTAAGAGTAGATTTAAATTTTAAAGTGATACAAAATCCTCCTACATTCGGCTAATCTAATGTGGGTATTTCTAGCTAAACACCTTCTTATAAATATAAGTTATATGAGAAAAGCATTGGTAACTTCAACCCTTACTTTGCATTTAACCTAAAAAGTTTTGTTTTTTTAATTCGATTATTTACCAAACTCGGCTTACATAAACAACTCTATTTATAATTAAACAGTCGCATAAGGTATTTGAAGACAAGGCCTTTTGATCCAGTTGACAAGATTCATTTTAATACCCCTTCAGATTTATTTCTCGTCCGCCCAATCGTATGTCATGTGGCATGTAGGCTATTACCGTAGTTTAAAGTCGAACGTATATATCGTAAAGAAGATTTGCATTATCATTTCTATCTCTTTATGTCAAAAATGAAAAGCAATCAAAGTTACTTGTCACACCATTAAGCTTGATTACAATATACAAAAGGACAGGGGTCAATAATTAATTTATGTATATGTTAGATCGAATTCCGAATAAAATGTGTGTCATTAGAAGTCTTCATTTAATCAGTACATGTTGTCAAGTAATGGGGTACCACCTAGTAGGTATTTGTTGGTTTTGTTTTTGCACGTGAAACAATGGATTTAAGATAAATAAGTCATACTAAATACATTTTGATGTCAAT
>JAVFBZ010026939.1:0-11245 GCA_032466195.1 Katharina tunicata
TGCCTCTGACAGGGCTATACGTTGGTATTACCATGCCTCTGACAGGGCTATACGTTGGTATTACAATGCCTCTGACAAGGCTATACGTTGGTATTACCATGCCTCTGACAGGGCTATACGTTGGTATTACAATGCCTCTGACAAGGCTATACGTTGGTATTACAATGCCTCTGACAGGGCTATACGTTGGTATTACAAGGCCTCTGACAGGGCTATACGTTGGTATTACAAGGCCTCTGACAGGGCTATACATTGGTTTTTCTGATTATATTCTGACAAGCAAATCAGACAAAATAAAAGTTTAGTCAGATTTGTTGAGTATTGAATAAGGATTCACCAATGACAGTAACTATTATAGGCCTATGAACTTTAACGGACACCTTTCGGATGATGTCACAGAAGGATATAATTAAAATAAAAGAGGACCAAAAGTCACGTGATAAGAAATTGTTAAACACTTCAAACTACCATTGACCAAGTGTGAACAGCAACAATTATATGATATCCTTGTCTCTTAAGCAAAAAAAAAAAAACACCCCACACTCTCACCAGAGACCTGCATCAAATAGACTCGACCAAAATTTGCCACTCCGCCGATCAGGAAGACAACAACCAATGCTCTACAGATACTCTTTAACTTCTCTTTCATTTCACTGTTTTCACTAACAGACTGTAAAACATCAATGACTTTTCCCATGCAGAAGGGTACGGCCAGTGTGACACCGCTTGACACAACCAACAGCAACAATCCACCTACACAAGAGAAATGAAATTATTCATGAAATTATTTGAAACAACATACCATATTACACTAGGTAAATCCTAATTAAGATTGTTGTACAAAACACAACTGAAGTAAGAAATGCACTTATTTATAAAATTATAATAATGAATAAATGTATTGGCACCAAAAAACTGAACAATACTTTCTTAGTAGAGACAAGAGAGAAGAGTTAGGAGCCTACTTACTGCCAAGAACCTGAACATACATTACCACATGTTAATATGTTGTGAGGCCCCAGTTATCCATACATTACCACATGGTAATATGTTGTGAGGCCCCAGTTATCCACCATCATTTGCCTGCTCATCATATCTGACCAGGTTTACAGATATTAATATGCAAAATTTGTTCTTCGTTTTCATAGGGCTTTATTTATTTAGACATGTAGAGGAAGAACATATTACATGCCTCGATTAGGAATGGAACAGCACTCTACTGCCTGAACTACAGAGGCTCACCTCAGAACAATAACAAAACTTTTCTCCAGGTAGGCCTATAGACTGTTTATTAAGCTTTTTAATAAAGATATTACCCACAAATGGTTTTATTGTTTGGGCAATTCTGAAAATCACGCTTGGTTAGTGATAAAGAAAACTGGACTCCCCCAGAAGCCCTCCTGGGACAACCCGGACAAGCTCATACTCTTACACCTTACTTTAGTACTTTCAATCATGAGTGTGAGTCTGACTAATTGAGGTCATTAAAATCACACAATTACCACCCAGGACACAAATCATGTCCCCATAGGAAGGAAGCTATATCCCACAACCAGACACAGGACTCTGAGAAATGTTGAAACAAGACTACCTTTTACATAATGCAGGGACACATGTCCATGTCTTTGAAAAAAAACATGGCTTTTCGTATTTTGAAAAACACATTTTAAAATTATTATAGTAAATGCTTTTCAAAGATAATAAATGTATTTATTACTTATTTATGAGATGTTTATCTTTTTAATTTAAAACTAGTTTAGATGGAATGGTATTCAGTCGTTCAATGTCCTATATTAATAAAACAATATCATTCATAAGTTCATAACAGGTATATCTCTTTTGATTTACTTGTATAATCCCACAGACCTTATACCCTGGTATGTAACTTTTGACAAAAGTACTGCAGTATCTATAGTTTAGAGTAAACTATGACAAGCAACATGATATGTTATGTAAATAACCCATCAAAATGGCACTAGGAAACTTTATCTATTCCAAATTATCACTTGGCAGGTTTGTTTGTTGGTTATTCCACCCGTGTAGTCGTAGGATAGCTTGCTAGCCCTGTAAAGGAAACCACCCTTAACGACACTGGCAACACACAATACACCACAGGACATTTACGGGACGATAAATAGGACACCAGTCCTGATGCTCCATCAGGGCACAGAATTTGTTTGTTTGATTGGAGTTTTACAATGTAGTTATTTAACTTATGATGGCATGCCAGCCCAATAAGTGAAAGAAATCACATTAATTGACTATACCATATATTTAAAGGCCCAAAACCGGATGCCACAACAAATCTGCTTCCTAAGATCCATTACACCAGAGAGCACCAGGGTACAGGAGGCATCCACCCAACCAAACCGCCCAGGCCACAGGAACCTCCTGCCTAACAGTAATCACTGGCAACAATAAGGGGAGTTAATTATCAGACATACTGAGAAACAATCAACGAACATTTCAGGATTCTTGTTTTTTGCATGTGTTTTCTGATGAATAATTTTTAAGGGGAAATTTTCAAATTTTATAGCGGCTTATTACTGACTTGACACACTTTATTTTTTACATTTACAATTTTTGGGGTTAGGTAGAAATATAATTAGGTGGAAATAATTTTGATTTAAAATAAGTCAGAATATTTCTACTGAATTAGAAAAAATTTCAACTTGATTTGAAATATTTTCACCTCGGTTGACAGTTTCAACCACAGTTAAAATATTTTTTACTAATGTAGACATTTTTTCTACTAAAGTTGAAGTACAGATATACTTCCTCAATAGTAGATATAATTCCAACTGAAGTTAAAATATTTCTACTTAGGAAGATACAATTTCTACCTTATTACCTCAATAGAAATAATTTCTACTATTTAAAAACTAAAAATATTTCTACTTAATATGTAGAGATTATATTGACTTAAGTAGATCCCTTGCTTATAATATATATCTCCCTTTGTTTTGATGTGGTGGTTAAACGAGGATGGTTTAACTCTGGTTGAAATGATATCTGAGGTGAAAATATATAACTTTGTCCTACAAGTAGGTAGAATGATTTTAATTTGAGTAGAAATAATATTTAAGAATAAAAAATAAAAATAGAATAAAAAATGTAAGCTTAAAAGTTTGAAAAACATTTCACAAAGTTTATCCACACTCACAGAGGTAAAAATATTTTTACTGAGGTTGAAATTCAAAAGACAATTGTACTAAATTAAAAAAAATGGTGTCACTTAAGACAAGATAAGCTTACAGTTCCATCTTGTTTGAAGAATAACTTTCAGTTTACAGAAACTTCAGTATGCCCTGTCATCTTTGGTATATTGGATGAGATATGTGCCTGCATGTATCAAATACTGTTAAGATACCAGAAAATGTTGCACGATATTCAAGGTTAGTTAACTCACAGGACCGGGTACTATTATATGCCACTCAAAACCAAATTTTATTGTAAAACCTTTTTTAGCCATTCAATCTAGATGCATGTCACTCTTTATCATTTATTTTGCATCGTGGCAAACATGGCGCAGTTAAACTTGAACTGTAGACTGGCGAGGATTAAAATCAACATACATATGTAGGCCTACATTTCGTTTGAACGATGAAAGAAAGCAGGACTGCGTGGTAACATAACTTTACCAGGTCTGATTTACTGTGCTAATGAGGATAACCTAGCTACAAATACTTTTTTTTATGTTTTATTTATTTTTTATATATACGTGTACCTGTTAACCGCCATTTCTCTGGACCTGCCAGGCTTAACAGTCGTTTAATATCAGATGATTTAGGAACAATTCTTGTCTTCAATGGCACTCCTGCTTTAGTGACGGTCTGAGGCACTGCTTTTGTGCAGTACAGACGAGAGAAAGACCGGTACTCAAGATTACGTTTGGAGATGTACTCTGAAATATGTCTATCACTGTTTCTAAATCTAGTCAGGAGTTTTGAAACACCTGATCTCATACTGTTAAAAGATCTACATTGAGGTAAATTAGCAGAAACAGGAGTAGAACCAAATCTACAGGAATGGTGGCTAAACAATCTTTGGCCAACCTGACGGGCGAGATAAGGTGTGGTAGGCCTACTCCGGCCAAAAAATCTCCCGTCGCCCCGCGAAAGCAAACGACCTCTCAAGCCGTCTGTCGCTGACAGCCGTCGGCATCCCGCACCAAAGCATGTCGTCATGATCGCTGAAGTCCGTATGTAATTGCATAACCTATTCTTTCCATTCTTGCATCTTTTTGCACATTTTCAACATTCCCAAACATATAAATCACAAAGAACCGAAAAAGCAACTGTCCAGGTTTACATAACTTTGACTACCAGCTGACGAAACTGTCTCCAAATACACGACTGCATAAAACAGAAGAAACATACACCTATAATATGACCAATGGAGGTACCTTGCTATCCGCCCAGAAGTAATAAATGTCATATATTTTTGTATAAATGTAGAGAAAGAAATATCATATACATCATATCGACATATCCTATGTACTCTAGTACGAGGTAAATATTTAAAAAAAAATTAATGGGGATAAAAACAGAAAAGTAAAATGAACCTGAGCAGATAGACTGTAGAGACATTTTTAAAATGGTGCTTAGAATGTGTGGGTAAGTTAACATTGTATACATATGGAAGACTTTTCTTGCCATAATATTTGCGTTAGCAAAATGTATATTCCTCATAAAAACAATGTAGGCCTATGCCTCATAAATATCCTTTCGCATATTGCCATATTATTTGTGTGTTTTACATTAGCTATTACTCAATAAAATATATTCATCATAAAAATCTTTTCGCATATTGCCGTATTATTTGTGTCTATTACATTAGCTATAACTCAATAAAATATATTCATCATAAATATCCTTTCGCATATTGCCACATTATTTGTGTGTATTACATTAGCTATTACTCAATAAAATATATTCATCATAAATATCCTTTCGCATATTGCCATATTATTTGTGTATATTACATTAGCTATTACTCAATAAAATATATTCATCATAAATATCCTTTCGCATATATTGCCATATTATTTGTGTGTATTACATTAGCTATTACTCAATAAAATATATTCATCATAAATATCCTTTCGCATATTGCCATATAATTTGGGTGTATTACATTAGCTATTACTCAATAAAATATATTCATCATAAATATCCTTTCGCATGAATTGTTTATCCGTTGTAGCTAGCTTGTTCAAAAGTGTTAACTTCAAACCATTGTTGTATGATGTCGCGGAACAATATTGTTTAAGCCTGGTTAACTTTTGAACATCCGAACCCAGTTTTATAAAGGGCACACTGTAGCTAGTTGTTTTTAAGGATCAACTGGCTCTAATAAAATAGTGCAAGGAATCCCAATGGTATGGTCGAAAACCGGGAATAACCCTCGTATAAAACCCCACCCTGCGAACTCTGCAATAACCACCATACAACTCCCCTTAAACATGCATAGGCCTACATACGGACCACAGGGGGAATCGAACTGTTCATTTTGAGTATAACGTCGGTACTGAGTCCAAAGTGTGATTCTCCCTGTATATACTTATATAGTGTCATCACTAATTAGCTCGGCCGTGATAGATGCATGAGTATGCCTAAAAATATTACAGTTTGCTCGTCGGAAGCATATATTTAGCTCCGCACTCACAATAAACACATTCGCCAACATTGGGTAACCGAGCGAATTTCATTTTAGTTTTGGAATAAATATTAATGTTCTGAAGGTAAAATAAATGAAAACTGTGGAATCTGTCTGCGTTGCCATTACAGACCGTGAACAAGTTCAGCCCAAATTGCGATGGTCATATCACGTCCGAGATAATGTGCGCGTTACATTCGAGGGCTTCCTAGCTATTTGTTAATTATCTTGATGACAGAGCCGGAGGTCAGTTTGCAAGCTGAAACCACTTTTCAAACATGTGGTGAATTATTGGACTTGTGCGGTCTTGAAGATTCACATGAGAAACGCTCCCCGCCATGTACCCAAATGAAATATCTTGGTGTTTGGTTTGACAGTGACCGACTGACACTGGAAATAACTCCGGAGAGGTTGGTTGAGATCCAGCAGATCGTGGATGAATGGTTGGGTTTTCAAACAGCAACAATTACGATGCTACAGTATCTCTATTAGAAAAGCTAAACCTTATGGCTGCATGTGTTGGACCAGGTCGATTGTTTGTTTCCAGGCTTATCACCTGGCTATGCTCTATATATCATACAGATCAGCTCGCTCTGACACGCCATTCAGCCAAGAAGGATCTTACGTGGTGGAATTTCTCAAAACTTAAACCTATAATGGAGTTTCGATGATGATGGTTGAGGAAGGGTCACAGCCTGCGCATGTTCGACAGGCGTGGCGAGGTTTATTTGGGACAGAATGTTGTCACTTCTCCTTTCCTCAGTAAATTATAACGCAACACCTTAGTATAAATTGTTTGGAATAACTTTCCATTATGGTTTGTCTGAAAGTGTGGCGTCACTTTTAAAAGGGAAGACAATTCTATGTAACTGTGACAATGGAGTTCCTCTTTGTGTGTTAAATACTGGTCGAGCTAAGAATGCCTTAGAATTGCCTAAGAATCACAGGTCTGTCTTCGTGAAATTTGTTTTATTGCAGCTACATGGGAATTTGATGTAAGAGCCAGGCACATAGGTTGGAAGCAAAACAGATTGCCAGATTGTTTGTCACGAGAAGTCATTTTAAAGAACAGTTTTTGAAATACACACAAAATATTTGCTTTCAAGAGAAACTAGTAGATAGTGTGTTTAAATTCACTCATGACTGGTAATATTTATTTTATTTACAGATGTTGATCTGAAGCAATTGAAGCAAGATGCCAAAACCTGTCTCCATTGCCTTTGCTAAGGGTACTAATAACAATTTTAAAACACAATGGGCCTCTTAAGTAGGAGTGTTAAATCTGTGAATTCCATTCGGAATTATTTGAGTGGGATTAAGCTATTACATTCTTTAATGGATCTTTAATGTTTCAGACTTTAATTCTTTTCATCTACGTTTGTTACTTAAAGGTTAGGATAGAACTCAGTCCCATTTACCAATGAGAGCTCTACCCATTACACAAATTTTGTTTGACATTTATCAGTTCCTTGATCTCAGTGATCCAATCTATACCACCACCTGGGCTTTGTTTTTAATGGCTAGGAAAGTTAATTTTGTACCCGATAGCCAGTTTTCATTTGATAAGAAGATAAAACTGGTTCGAGGGGATCTGGTTTGTATTGATCATCCCATATTGGTTGTCATTAAATGGACAAAAACAATTCAATTTTGTCAGAGAGAACTGCGCATTCCTGTTTTAGCATTTCCAAACTCTAAACTACATGTATGTCTAGTTAAGGCATATGCTAATATGTGTAATAGGGTGCCAGCGTTGACGTCTTCACCAGCCTTTTGTGTTCTTAATAAGAATGGGCGACCCAGGCCATTTACATACCCAGAAATGCAGAAGACCTTAAGATCTTTGATTTTCAAGTCTGGTAGGAATAGTCAGTTGTATTCCAGCCATAGCTTCAGAAGAGGGAGTGCCTCATGGGCCTTTAGCTGTGGAGTACCATCCGAATTGATTCAACTATAGTAGGCGACTGGAAGAGTGATTCATACAAAGTTTATCTGGGGCACGGCTTACATGAAAAAGCACATGCCGCTCAGTCTATGAGAGATGGCATTTGGGCTATTGTTTTTGGTGCCTGTGGCTTGGCAGTTCCGAGTGTGTGAATGTAAGGATCGTTTTTTCCCTCTATTATTTGTCTAATTGATAAGTGTTACTATAGCATGTTTCTAATGTGATTTAATGAATTTTTGTACAGTATATGTCTCTAAATGTTTTGATTTGATTTCCATGAATTTATCATTTATAATTTTTGATGTTCCTTTCTTCAACAATTATTGTGACGTTTGCCTATCAAACTTCCTAACTGTATAGCCTGAGTTGAGTTGTAATTGGGACTTTTTTTAATTAAAAAAGTTTAATTACAGCTCACCCTTTTCTTGTATCCCTCCGCTGGTCCATTCACCTTGAATGTTTGTGGAAGTCAGCTTGTTATACTGATATAACCTGTCTGACCACAAATCCCTTTCCATGTGAGTGTGGGGCGGGGAGCTTGGGTGTGTGGGTTAGGTTTTTTTTACTGCATCCAGCCCTTTATAAGGAATGGGTTGAGTTTTACCAGGCATTTAACTTGGAACAGTTACCTATACAGGTCTTTGCTGACGTGTCGAAATGTGGAAAACCCGTGAGAGTCTGGGTTTCGTTCTGTGTACCAGAACTTACAGGCAGCTATGATAAACGCATTACAGACCAAGTGTCCGTTTTAAATGTTGAGTTAGTAGCCATTCTCCATGCGTTGTCTTGGATGTCTGATGTCAGGCCGTCGCGGGTTGTTATTTTCTCGCACTCTATTAGTGCATTGGGAGCTATGGAACATTTAAACATCTCTCACCCCTCTCCAATATTATGTGAACTCTTGTATTGTGTAACATTTCTGTATAACCAAGGCATCTCAGCCAGCTTTCCCTGGGCATCTGGGCACTCCGGTATTCATGGGAATGAACTATAGCTGATAGGTTAGCTAAACAAGCCCTGCTGCATGCTACTACTTTCTGTTGTATTGGCCTGTCAGTTTCGGAATGTGTTTCTTCAGTTTTAAACAGTTTTTACTCTATATGGCAGATCTTCTGGAGCCAGTCTACTTAAGGTCGTTTCTTTTATCATAATTACCTTTCTGTTCGGCTACAAAGTCAGGTATTTCTTTCAAGGAAGGAAGAAACAATTATATTTAGGTTACTCTCCGGTCGTTCCTGTAAATCGTTTTTTATTTAAAATTGGAAAACACGGGGACGATAACTGTGCGGCATGTTCCGTGTCAGATACCATCCACCGCTATTTGTTACACTGCACTCGGCATAATGCCGTACGATTAAATATGCTTAACATATTATGTGGACAAAATTCAGGTACGGTGCGCATAGATCTCCATTAGAGAGTCTGAATGCGCCAATAAAACAAAATAACTAACTAACTACAACTACCAGGGCCCGGTTGCTCAAAGCAGTGTTAGCGGCTAATACCAGATTAAATCACTAATCACGGTATTTGAGAAGGCCTTCAACATGGCGTGACGTCATCTAAACTAGGATTAAATTTAATACTGCATGCTTTGAGCAACCTGTCCCAGGCATTTAGAGTCACACTTGTTGTTGAAGCATGTATATAGTTATATTTTCAGCCCACCCGACAGCTAATCATGTATAGTCTTCATTTTATAGTCATTTAATCATTTATTATGTTTGCTTTATGATCGGCGGTTCTGGGTGTGTGAATGTAAGGATTGTTTTTCCTCTATTATTTGTCCAATTAATAAGTGTTACTATAGCATGTGTGATTTAATGAATTTCTGAACAGTTTGTTTCTAAATGTTTTGATTTGCTCTACATGAATTTATCATTTATAATTTTTGATGTTCCTTTCTTCAACATTTATTGAGACTTTTGCCTATTAAAATTTCTAACTTTATTTCCTGAGTTGAGTTGTAGTTGCCTTCAATTTATACCTTTATTTGGTTCAGCGAACAGATGGTTTCGAGTTGCCCAAAGTAGGGCCTATATATTTGCCACTATAAAATATACTAGTTTTTGATTTCCCGGAACCAATTACTCGCACGTTCATGTTTGGGTTGGCATAGGCCTAGTTGGAAGAATATGTGTGAATAATTTTACAATTTTTATTTCTTGATAATATCCGGTTATAGGTCTCCCAAATCTAAGAGTTACTAGTAATGGTTGCTTTTAATGTTAAATTGAAGTACCAAGTGAAACTCAAGAATATTTTGCTTATTCGAATTTCCACCGATGCGTTTGAAATATAGCAGAGTAGAGTGACAACAGAGAATCGTCAAGAATTCATGTTGACGGCATGCTGAAAATGGTTTAAATAAACCGAAAGATGCAGTTGGGGTAAATGTTCACTATTCTATGGTATTTCACTTTAAAGGCCTATATGATAACCTTGTATTGCTGATTAGAAGACTTTTAGTGGTCGCGCGTTGGAATACTGAGTCCCCTTCACTGTACCCGGAATAGACCCGATTCCCCGTTTGGAACTTAGGAATGTATAATAAATAGCCGTTTAAATTGGGGAGAGGAAGTTGGATTAAAATATCAATGGCTTTTTTTATTCACCATACTTTTATGATCATTTATTCCATGCAGAGACAATGTTCTTACCATTCTTGTCCCAAAGCGATTCGTTGAAGAAAGAGTAGGATGCTAGTTAAATCGATTAACGTTTCTTAAGTTTATGTGACCTTAACAAAAAAGAGAAAGAAAACAAAATTGAGAACTTGGACCAGTGGCCTGTGGGGTAACTAATCACATACCGCGTAAAGGGTCGGAATGTAACATCAAGGATCAGCGGACATTTTATTTTTATTTCTCTGATAATCATTGACGTGATCATATTGTGTGGTTAACAATATGGAAATTTATAACCGCAATGATAACAGATGCTGAAACTTACATAGAAATCATAAGGACTAGACATTTTATCTGATTTTAAAAGATGGCAACCAGTAAAAGCACATGTAAGTAAATTAGTTCTGTTTTAAATTTGTGTATTGCACCATCCGCTGACCAATGATTGATTGGTCCCGACTTCCCACAGGGATTCATATTAATTTATTAATTTTATTAAACGTTATAACAAAAACATGACGAATATAAAGATAGATTTTCAACTAGTATATTGAAAAATATCTAGATGGTAAAAGAACAAAGTTGTTGTAACTTATTGATTTGTTTAGAAACTGACGGTCACGTTATCAGGTCCAATGGCTGCGTTAGAATGACTGTATGCTGATGTAACACAAGAACGACGTGTTGACAGTTTTACTCTAGAATAACGTCATGTCAATGTTGACGTTATGACAGTGAATAGCTATGATGTAACAGTGTTCAGTAATTTTTCATGCATGTAAATGTATCAATGAATTTATCATATACAAAGAAAATGTGAAACAAAAAACAGCTTGGATGCAGCCTCCAAAATCTTCCAAGGAGGTGGTGAGTTGATGGGTGCTGTTTACATGTAGTTGTTGGTATTTTAGATGGCCACATCTCCATTTAGATGATGTATATATTTTTGTATAAACGTAGAGAAAGAAAATTTTGCTTGCCTCCACCGGGATTCGAACTCGGGTCTCTGGCTATC
>JAVFBZ010026950.1:0-11244 GCA_032466195.1 Katharina tunicata
CACTTTGTGTTTTATTATTGCATGTTGGTTTATTATTTTAAATAAACAGCAGCCAGCAATATGTGTTTTTATGCATTTGTTAATCGATCTTCATTGGTCTCGTTGTTAACTTTCTTAGCCATTTATATCATATATCAAATAATACAAAAATATATAAAATGAAGTTAAGTTGATAGGTTATTCTACACTTGATTGGTAACGATGCTAGCCCTGGAAACGATACGTTGCAAAATAAAACAACATATGTTGCAATCCATATAGATTGTTTGTTACGCTTTCCGTTACAAGTTATGTAGAGAAAAAGATTTTTTATTTCATGGTGCAACCGTATCGAAATATATTGCCGTACAGTGGGCAGAAGATTTGTCTGGATTTGGATTGATCTACAGTGGTTCTTGTAGCTTGGTGAAATTCGCTTTGAATCTGTCACGTGCCGGGTCCTTATTGATATGTCTTAGGCTGGAGCTCGGATAAAGATATTTATTGGTTGGATGTCTCCTGGTGAGAGCTCTTCAAATCGCTGATGGGATAAGTTGGCAAGTAACTATTCCAAACCACGTCTATCGAAATAGACCAATATAATGCTCAGAAATCAGTCTTTTTGTTCACCAAGAAATGTGTCAAATGCTATCATAATGATATAAACGGTGTCAGAAGTGGCAATAATATGGGTATAGTTGGCTGGTGTGATTGTAGAAGTAGTGGCGTTTCCAACCATTTGGGTGATTTATGCATTGCCAGGGCAACAAGTACTCAGACATCAGACAATGACATTTATTACATGATCTATTTAACATACATTTAAAGAAGTTTCACTTCAGTCATATAACCTACGTATATAATAAAACCTACTGAATTTTATAAAAAAAATCACTTTTTGTTTTGTAAATTTGTTAATCAATATTGCGAGGGTTAAGAACAATTTTCATCGAGCGTTAGGAACACCTATAGATTAAGTTTATGTTATGCTAGTCGATATTCCTTTGGTCTCTAAACATTACACACGTGTATAGAAAGAAAAAAACGCTTTAGCAGTTTGCAACACCAGTTGCCCATCCTTTTCCAACTATTCCTATAGCTTAATGTGTCATTTGGAGTAGACGAATTGGGGATTAAGTGGTAGAGTATACAGAGCTGTAGTGCGTCTGTAGTGTAGCCCCGGTCTTCTACATACGCCCCTTTGGACTATATATTTTAGAGCGCCACGACTGATTGACTTGGCGGTAATTTAATTTGAGCGTATCTGGGACAACGATTCCACAAATCTACGGGCATAATGAGCATTAATTTCCCTAGACACCTATATTCTTGCGGTGCTGCGAAAGAACCTCTGACAGCGATCGATAGCAGGCATAATGCTTCTCTGCAAGAACAGTTTGTCAGACAGGTTCCGTTTTAAGTAACATTTCTCTTTTGTGCAAATGTATTTGGTATTAGTCAATGTTCACGTGCCAGATCCATCATATCTCATTAATCGCTTATGGGCTAGACAGATCCAGTTGATGATGCTTCCATAATCCTTAGGGGGAATATGCTAAATGATCAATTCAACTCCTTATATAACTCTGTAGCTGTATAAACAGTAGTCTGCTTCACTCCAACTCTTTCTCTTTAACTTGACATACTTTAACATATAAACAAACTATGTTAGAATGGTTTTCTGGTTGTCTGTTCATATTGCGTTCTTCACTTATCTGCACAAGCCTTTGGAAATGTTTCGGAAACTACTCTAGCAAATAATAATAAAATTGTTGGGTTATAACTGGAAGTAAAAATCGTATGTTAGTTGCGCAGCCGTCTACGTGCTTGAGCTATGAGAGATTTAGCCTGGAATAAAATAAACTGAGATTTCATTTAGTCATGTATATCTCCGTTGAGTCCTTATAGTCGATTTTTTTAGTCAGAAGTCGTGAATTTGTCAACACAAGGGTTGATATTTTTCTTTTCAGATGTATATCACAGGTAAACTACTTCTGGTTAACAACTTCTGAGGATTATTAATACGTTATTTACTATCTCGAAAGTTAGTACTCCATATGTAATTTAGTTGTATTACTGAACAAACAGCTTCATAATGCCACTTAAAGAAGTTCCGGATGTGTATTTGAAATTTCCTGCATTGGTAAATGTATTACGAGTCAAATGCCGTATAGTCCTACTGACGACGCTCAAGGATTCTGAGCCTAATCTGTTGACGTTCTTCACATTGCTCAGTCTCGTCAGTTCTTCTGCGTTGTAGATGAATATTATCGTGTGGTTTTAACATTATAACCGTTTGTTTCGCCAGTGTGAATGACTTGTAGGTATTGCTATCGATACTATACGTATCTAACACGGTAAGCTGGAAGTTAAAACGGAAAATGCCAGAGAGCTGTTGACAGTTGCTAGTGAAGAAAACATATCATATACTTATCTTTGACTACCAGATTAAGGGCAGGTTAAGACTTTAACTTATGTTAACAATTTGTATTAATTTTTAAGCACTATGTTAGTAATCTAGAAGCAAAGTTCGGAGGAAGTGAAGCAGACATCTTTGGTTATTGTGACATCCTAAACAGAAATATGAGACCTGGTTCAACTATTTAGATTTCGATAAAAGGCGGGTAATTGGGATTGCACGTCTGAGAACATTGGTCACATGTGACGACTACAATCTCTATTCGTTAAAGTAATTAAAAGTTGTTGCACCACACAGCCGTAAGTTTTAATTTATGTAAACAGTTTTTTTTTTTTTCGAATATTCAAATCCAACAAGTATCAATTAGAAACATTTGTGTTGCACCTACAGAAATAATTTATGGGTGTACTATAAAGAAAATCTGAGTTAATTAGATGGAATACGGCTATGGGTTCGTCTGACGAAGCCAAACGTTCGCGATTGGAATCTGGTTCGTGGCACACAAAGGTTTCTTTTCATGTTCATAGTAGGAACATGTTGTGTACACGGTAGGCAATTGTCTCGCTATATACGCGGTCTTCTATTAAAACACAGAGATCAGAGAATTACCGCATCGAAGCAAACACTGAAATAAGCCGAAAGGTCAGATGTACGTTGGGATTACATTCCATATACGCTTTAACATCATTTGGAGAGCCAGTTAATAACAAGGACTGTGTTTCTAACGGCTTGTTTGGCAATCAACCAAAACACAAGGTTCTGGAATATCCGAACTTGCTGAACTTTGCTGAGCGAAGACATTAAAATCCATACAGCACGATGTTACGCCTGAACTGATCTTCTGATTTGTAGAAACACATATAACACATCCTGGAAGAGAACACAATTGAAAATCGTAAACAAGTTATGAAACACATGATGGTTAACTTTATATTAATTTACAAGATGTAACAGTGGAAGAAAAAAAACAATAGGTAAACAAAAAACTTTCTTTAACAGTAGTTAAACGGAATTCCCTGTTATTAACTGTTCTGTTTGTTTTGACGAAATAAACGCTAATGGATACAAACTAATCTATTGTATTTCGAACATCCTGTTTCACCGGAATACGCATAGGTTAAACTAAGAATAAAAGTTTCCATGTAAAATGAGTGACTTGTTCTTTGATCAACTGGCCACACACAACCTGGATTTAACTTTTATGAACAAATGTAATCATAACAAACCGTGCACTGTCCAAGAGACTATATTTAGTTCAGAACTCATCGTTCAATTTGAATAGGACAAAACAAGGTGATCAGATTTGCCTTAATTGCAATCGGGTTTTTATGGTGCCGAATTGAGCTCTTATCTAAGAGTGTATAATGATAGCGTTATTAAAGGCAAACCATGATAAATGTGACGTTCGTGTTAACGTCTGTCCGCATGTTTGTATTTAGCATTCAGGAAGGTATTGTATAATTGTGATGACTACCATGCCGTAAAATGATGCTAAAATGTTTCTCTGGTGATAAAAGCAGACATAAAGCATCCTTCGTAATTTCGAGCTCAAACAACACCCAGCAACTAAGATAGTGACGCATTCGTTATTGTTCGGGTAGTTCTGTAGATACTCCATAGCTTGTTACCTGAACATATGACAGAAATATTAAAATATTTAGGCCTACCATCCAATCGGTGTCTTGAGACGCTTTGGTGCAAACCTTTTGACGATTTTGGCGTTATTTTTTTTAATTTCATTTGAAGCCATGTCGGTGCATTGTACAGGGAATTCTTTCTAGCAGGTGGCAATAAATGATAGTGTCATCCCGTTTGAACAGATCTTCAGCAAAAAAAGCTGGTTTATTTTACCAGACCTGATCAGTTGTGGAAAAGCAGATCATTTTGATGCCCGACATGTGTTGTCATCTCCTGGTAATACCCATGGCGGATCTATATTTCACTTTGATTTATTTGATTGTAGTCCAGTGTGTCAACTGAAATAAACCAGAAATATTTTTGAAAGTACCGATGCATTTTTCATCCAACCGGTGTCGTTAGACGTTTTTGTGTTTTTGCCTTTAGACGCTTTTTTGTGTTAAGTTTTGGATTTCATTTTTAGCCATTTCGCTGCATAGCACTGATACGTCTCTTCCACAGGTGGTAATCGAAAAGAAGCATCAACCAGTTTGAAGGGATCTTTAGTAAACACTGCCGGTTTGTTTTACTTGACCTAGTCAGCTGTGGACAACTACTTCATCTGGATATCTGCCTGTCAATTATTGTCATCTGGTAATGACCATGGCCGATCTATTTCACCTTGAAAGGATACTCACATGTTGTCAATCGTCTGTGTAATGACCACAATGTGTGATAACAACAATTCTTTCAAAATAAATGACATCAATGTCAGGCAGACAGCTATTCTTATCACAGATCGCAAGCATTTCTCTTCGTATATGTTTCAGAAATAAAATTAAAATATAGACTTAAATATTTACCAACGGATTGCCACATCATTTTGATCATTTTTCCCATTTGCAAAGTATTTACCGGAAGAAACAAGCAATGAATACATTATAATCTTATAGGAATATGATACGATGAAAGTCATAATAATCCATAAACGCATATTCATAAATATGTTACTGAATACCACGAATTCTATAAAATAACTATATAATCTTCAACTGGTGGTTTATTCGAGGTCCTTACCATGTTAGGGATATTATATGAATATAAAGCTGCCGTTTTACGAATTCCTCTTAGTTGCCAGCTTTATAACAACTCATGAGTTATCACATTAAATGTCAAGGTAGCCCATTATTGAACGCTAGCTATAAAACTCCTCTCTCAAAGCCAAGTGAACAGGTATGATGTTTGGGTGTTCTAGTCTGCTTAACAAATAAGGTTTGTGTGTACTATTCCGGTGAAATCTCAGTGTGATCTAAATTGCCGTAATCTGCTTTACCGCACTTATGGGATCCATTTTTTGTTTGTAGCAGGTATTTGTGATTTAGACTGTGATATAGATTGTTTCTTTTGTGATATAGATTGTTTTTTTTTGTGATATAGATTGTGATTTGTGATATAGACTGTAACACAATAGAAGACCTGAATAACAGGCACTTTGGAAAATTTCTCAACAGCAAAGCAGTTTTGTATAGTATAGTTCTATTTAACGGCTCCTTAGTGATAATTGGCTGTACTTCCTTTTTTGCTCTACTTACAATGGATGTGCCGGGGTTTGGTACATTGGATGTGAACATATCCCGTTATCATTCACTAAAATAATATGACTTGTACAAGACACAATAAACTAGTTCTGCTGGAAAAGTATCCCAATATCGCACTACCAGATGCCATGTAATTCGCAAATTGTATATGCATTTTTAACAGCTGTGTACATTAAGTGAGTAGAGTTATTTTGCATTTCATTACCATTAAACTTAATGAAATAATCATGTTGAGTTTGATATTTCTGATTTCTAGACAACTATAAACTACACTGTTTTGGGGTTCCCTTAAAATTCAGCAAAAACCTCTTCAGCAGCCAGTGTCCAGCTTGAAGTCTGTTCCTAAATCTTATTAAACGGCGCAAATTCAGCAACGTCAATTTTTTGTCCATCAACGTTTACCCGATAAATCCTATATCAAAACAATAAGAAGCTGGTGGAAGCACAGAACGAAGTCGAAGCCTTACTGAGAGTATAAAGAAAAAACACAACAATCAACACCATCTATATACTTCAGGCCTCAGCTCTTAAACCAAGAATGTCTAATGCATAGAGATTCATATTTCAGCACCTGGTCAACATACGGTAAAGATTAGCTTGCTAATAAAGAATACTTTGGGGAACTTAAATAAACCTATCTTTACAAATTGTAAGCAATAACATTTGTACCAGTTTAGTAATGTCTTTATCCTTCATAGGCTAACAGGGTGCGGGTGATTGGAGCTAGCGGTTAGGAAAATTTCCTCGCCTTTTAAAATACAGAGAAAACGTAAACTTCATAGTGCTTCATGCAAAAAATGTATCAGGTTTTCAATAACATGCAACGGCTTTTCGTGATCACCATAAATAACCTAGCACTTTTTCTTGATCACATGTGGTAATATATACAAAATTAGTATTTCATTGATTTGTTTTATTCTAAGCAACACTAACACATTTGACATAAAGTTACACTGAACCTTTTTACCTGACTACCATGCAGTGGTGCTGTCAATTAAAATAATGAAATTAAAGGAAAATAATACATTGGAAAATATATACTAATGGCAAGATAAACAATGTTTAAAATGTGTGCTGGAATCCCACTGTAGCGGAAATAAATGTTGATTAAGCGAATACAGTATCTGTAATTTATCACGGGATACTTGGTTTAAATCCTGCTCGCACGTGACTCTCAGTCGTTGAAAGAAGTGACTAGCCACCAAAAGCTTTTTCTCTAAACCGAACTAAGGATTTAATTTGACAACAGCACGGGTTACCACTTTATTTACAATTAAATTTTTGTCAAATTAATAAATATCAATTTTGAAGGAAAATAATTTGTTTTAACACATTTCACTATGGAATTCTATCGCCACATATCCTTTTAAGTTGTAACCAAAGGCTTAAAAGGAAACAACTTTTTTTTCGAATCATGTAAAAAAGCAATTGCTCAACTCTCATCGATTATTATAGACCAAACAATATCGACAATGCGCCTTTGCCTCGCCACCGGTTGTCCCAATAGATGCAGAACTTATACCCAGCTGCTTAATATCATAGTCAAAAATTGTTATGTGTGGTTTATTTTTGTCGTTTTATGTATAAAAAGATGATTAGATTGATGTTATTTAGGTTCTACCATATCGCCTCTTTTCTGTTAGTTATTCTTGATGGCTAGCGCTAAACTGAAGACTCCCAGTGCGAAATCTCACTCCACGCACGGCTCATGACAACTACAATTTAGATAATAGCTAGGATTTGTCTGACGCTCGAGCTTGTTCTTGGGTCATCTTGTATTGGATTTGATAAGGTCGTATTGTATATGCAGAGAGGCGTATGTGGGTTGAACGTAAGATGAGATAGTCATGAAGTCAATGCATATGTTTTTTTTTATTTTTCAAATTAGATAAAAGAACTATTTATCAAGATAACTCATGCAGCACTAATGCTCTTCCAGACGACGTATCGCCTTTGTTGGCAGTTATTTTGTCAGAATCAATTCTGGAAACCCTTTGTCTGGTCGTACGTGCTCTGGACAGACAGAGGATTATCAAACATGTAACCTATTGCATTGTAAAACATATATGTATACACATGCAATGGGATGGGAAACGTTTTAAGCCTCTACCAACATGATAAATACGTCCAAATCATTACTGCAAACATTATCATAGTGTGCTAGCTGTCGTTTGTACGCTGTACAAAGGCCATTAATTTTACTGACTACTCGCCTACCACAATATGCTGATTACAAGCGTAGAAATTGATTCAGTAAATAGCTGAGTGGTTTTTGCTACACAGCATATGGATTTTAAAGATTGTTTCGTATTCGGGACAGAAGACTAGAGATGTTCTTTCAGCCTGACGTCAAGTCATCTTTCTTTCACTTATTGTTTATTTTTTGTTTTACGCCATACTTAAGGTTTTGTTTTACGCCATACTTAAGGGTTTGTTTTACACCGTACTTTAGGGTTTGTTTAACGCCATACATACGGTTTTGTTTTACGCCATACTTAGTGTTATTTCACTTATACGGCGGAGTACACTCTAAAATGGATGAAGGAGACCATCCCAAACGACGCTGACAGAACACAAGACACCCCAATACATTTACAGGAAGGGAAACAGGACACCACAACAAATCGGCCTTATCTCAGAGAGCACCAGGGGACAGGAGACCCCTACAAACCACCCGTGTAATTTAATTTAAATTTAGCTTTAGTGACAAGAACACCTTCTCCCGAAATTGTTTACGGTAACTTTCATATTATTGTTAACATTATTTACACAAAACCAATGTTATCGTTTATAGATTTAAAAGTCAACAGCTTTATATTGGCAAATTGCCGATTGTTAAGGTTGTAAAATCATATGGCAGACGTTACTAGAAGAAACGACCCGACAATTTCCATTTCTTGATTTTAAATAGTTCCGCCAAATGTGTGTAAGTGAAATGAACACTCCGTATTGCCTTATCGAATATCGTTGGAAATATGTTATCATTAGTACTTTCACTCACGGCGATTCAATAACACACCGTTGACTACTTAGTGGGATCTGAGACAGATAACAAAAACAAAGAACGCAGAGTTCATAACGAGCTTTTTTTTATGACCACCGACATTGTGGATTTATTGGTTTAAAGGAGGATGAACGACTGTATGGTATGGCTTCTTTGCACCCATGGAGTTATAGATGCATGTGTTGGGAAGGTTTTCTTGCTTGGATTTTCAACGTTTGGAGTACACAAAAAACGTCAATAGCAACACTTTGTACGACACAATTACAACACAAAATTTCGTTAGGCGTATGAGTGTTTTAGTAATATACAGCACACTCAAATTGATGGAATGCAGGATTTAATACAGTATAAAACCCAGGACAGACATGCAGAAAACCGGCATGTGATTACAAATGACATGAAGTAAAATGGCACAGCTAAGGCTAAAGGATGGATCGCGGTATTCCAATTTCGGAGCATCTCTAAAACCGACATTACGAAGAGTTTAGAATGTCACAGGTGGGGATCACACGCTGTACTGCATGGAATTGTCAACCCAAGTTGATAATTAAAATTGGGGAATTCCAATCAAACTTCCCGTCTTTTGGTCTGTTCTTAGCCCGAACCATTTGTTGTTGTTTGTTAAAAGACACAATTGCAGTAGTGTACAAAGTGACTATTGGCGTGGTATGGGCCACCCTGCCATATGACTGTCAGTGTGGTACGAGGTCAAGGAAACACCATACGTGAATACGTGAACCCTCAAGTCAGACCAGAATAAAAACCACAATGAAAAACGACCAAACAGTGTTACGCAATGATATATGCAGCTTGGTTGAGACAGTTGTAAATCTGCACAAAATGGTCGTATTTCTCGTTGACATTTTATTCATATTTAGTTAGTATACCAGTGGCACAAGTGATAGATTAGAGGATTCAGTTGATGAACGTAGAAGACTCTTTTGGGAGAATATATTGCTCAGCTTCCTTAGTTGTTCTGGGATGTAAATCCATCGGAAAGTGTTGAAATTATGTTTTTTCTTAGTGCGGATGACCTTTTCGTATTGCTCACGTACAGACTGGTAACACACAGTTAGCTGAAAGTTAACAAGGACAATGTCAGACAGATATGGACCACCTCCTATGCATATCTTATATCTAGCTTTTCCTCCCAGGCCAAATAGTCGCGCTCAATATGGATTTAAAGTTACGTTTCTTAATTTGTATTAATTTGTCTGTTCTCATCTAGTAATGTAAAAGCGCATTTCGGAGAAAAGGAGGCACACATCGAAGATTCATATGGAATTGAAGAGCACTTTCAAATTGATTGTATTGCAAATGTAATATCTGGAGCATGGGTACATCTGTAGGCTAAATGTTCTTTCGGTAAAGTAATGAAAAGTTTTTTCACTATATTAAAAAGAAAGAATACACAAATTGAGAACATAGGTGTTGAGTGCAAAGAAAGAATCCATGTGGCTACATAGGAGAACAAGTAGTTCAAAGTTTCAAATTTGAAAAAAATGTTTATAAACATTTGAACAGCAAGAAAATTTTTAAATTGATACCAATTTAATATTAAATCTATAATTTAAAATATATTAATTAAAAAAATGAATACAACAATTAAAATTTAAAAAAAAAATTGAAATGTAAGAAATTTCCATTTAGAAAATTAGGAATTCTATAAAATGTAAATTGACAAGAATATAAAATTATTTAGAAAACGGTCACGCTTTCTAGGTAATCTGTTGGGGCAAGAATAAAATTATGCCGAATTGGAGAGGTCAAGTCTGCGTTTTCCTAATATTTAAAAATATTACCCCAGAAGTAAATGCAGTTTTATTTTGTTTGGACGTTTTCCTAATATTTAAAAATATTAACGCAATAAGTAAATGTAGATATATTTTGTTTAAGCTAATATTCAATTACCGAAACGTTTGTAGGCTATAATACCGCTACATTGTTCGAATAACTTAACCATTTCTATGTGATTATACAACCAAGCTATCAGTTCGAATAATTTATTGCATACAGTTTTCCAAAAAAATTTCGATTCCAAAAAATGCAACACAATTAGCAGTTAGATCAATTTCTTAACACTTTTTTACATGAAATATAGACATAATTCGTCTCCAGTACATATCCCGGTGCAACTGTATCGAATGGCATTGTTATACTGTGTAGAGGATTTAAGTCTAGATTTGTCTAGTAGCTAGGTTTCCTTTGGGCCTATCACTTTCCGGGTCCTTATTGATTTGTCTGTAATTGGGCTAGACCTAGAATATTAACAAAAACTTGTGAGACAAGTAGGCAAGTAACCGTTCCAGGCAACACCTATGCATATAGGGAATCCAGTCTTTTCCTTCGCCTGGAAATGTGTCAAGCGCTATAACAATGATATAAACGGAGTCAGAGGTGGTATGCACTCGTATATGGTTGACCGGTTGTGGAATTAGTGAAGTATTCCCTCTATCAACCTCATCGAGTATTTCTACAACAAGGTCGTAGGATGTAAGACTATGGTGAACTTATATAGACCAACCTGTATACTGGAATTCTGAATAAGGACAACACGAGTTGAAAGTGATATTTCTGATTTGGTATATATTATATACACTTAGACGGTAAACATAATGGCATTGCGT
>JAVFBZ010026972.1:0-11243 GCA_032466195.1 Katharina tunicata
AACACATCAAATATTGTAGATTTCAGTCTGAAGGTTCAAAGATATTGTCTATTACATTTCCCCAACCCAGACAGGCAACACAGTCAGGCCAGTTATTGTGCAACAATTACCAGGTGTTTGACCTCATATAATCAATTACACATGCGCTTTAACTTACTTTGTTGAAGACTATAACCTACAATATCCAAAGTATGTGGTGCTGTGCACGAGACATTTGATGTTCTCAGCAGTGTTAATTTAGAAAGCAATTCCCCACACCACTTCTGGCGGCTTCTTTGAAGGTGATAGAGTCGTAGGCATTTTGGCGAGGTTAGCCGAGAAACAACCTGATATAGAGGGGATTCAGGAACCCTTAGAGTCAAGGAAATACGGTAATTTTCCTTTCTAAAAGTGAACTTCCATTTGAGGCGGTAATGTACATTTAATTGTCGTTAGTTGTTTCATATTTATTTATTTAAACGGTCCTATTATGTATCATGATTGTTTTTGTTCCTAAACTCGCCAAACAAGGAACTTGTTAGATTACTTTCTGTTTGCGTAAGAGTTCATATGTGGCGAGGTGACTAGTCTTGTGTGGGTAAACACATATCCGCATAACTGCAAACGACTGATTCCTCCACTTACGCGCGAATACAGATACTCGACAACGTCGTGATCATTAATTGAAATATTTTTTGTCAAGAAAACACATCACGACGCCGACGTGATCGCGACGTGAAAGACACATTTTTGTCAAGAGTCAACAAATCACTTCAGGAGGATACGCTACCTTAGAACCCTCATAATATTTTAATAAAGAGAACACCAACAGCATGCCGACTAAGGCATTCCATAAATGTAACATAACAAAATTTACAAAACAAATGTAAATTAATAACTTGGAATTTGTATTAAATTTAAAAAAAAAAATTAAAATTATATAAATTTGAAACTAAAAAATATGTATCCACAAAAATTGTAGTATTAAAATTTATCTAAAAAATTGAACACAAAAAACAATAACCTTACATGTGTACCTGTAAGCTCAAGAATGTACAAGGGTTACTGAGAAGTGCTCAACATAAAATCATACCCCTAAACAGAAGGCTAGAATCGCTTCCACAAAAAACCCTAACCTCAACAATAATGTCTTCAACAAACAACTGTGTTTATTTGTGGGCTAAAAAACCTTACCCTGTACAGTAGTGCTGTGATATCAAAGGGACAAGTTTAACTTGAAACCTTACAGGACAAGTCCAGCCAATTTCGACACAAACATATTATTTTCCAAGTGTATTTGGAAAGACAACTAACCATGTCACATTTGCAACCGAGAAAGCATTGCCGTTAATTACTTAATTTAAAACCCGGAAGTGTGAGCTCATTGTTCGCAGCAAGGGTAGGCCTGTCTCATCTTGGCCCTCCCCTCGTGGATGTGCTGGTTGATAATGTTACGTAAAATCAAAGCGATCTACCGTTTCTATAGACTACAGCGACATATCAACAAAGGACATAGTGTTTTCATACGGGTATATTACAATAGGCGCTTATATAACCAACTACCAATGTGCCTACACATTTGTCGAGCTTCTTCCTGCAAGCTGTATTAAGTCTTAAAATATAGAAAGCGGAATGGCAGCCCCTTCCTTACCAACCAGCCAGGGCTTACCTCTATAAAGATACAGACCTATATACATGATAGAGCGCAGCTTTAAAAACGATGTATTCTATTTGTACAGTAAATGCGCTCAACACATCAATTCAATAATGCGATTGGATAATTTTTTTTTACACATACCTATATAATTTTCAACCTTTTAAGGGACTAGACCAGAGAATTTCGACTAGGCTTCATTATTTTCCATCCGTAATTTTTAATAAACAAAACGACTTTAACATTATTGTTAATGGGAGATAACACTAATAGCTTCGTTTAGTGTTGATTTTTTCTTTAAGCCTTTATTTCTCATAATAATATCTCCAAATACATAGTGGCATATTTCAGAGAATTTGTTTCTTATATATTTTTGGAGGATATATTTGCACTGCAAACAATGACATCAAACTTCCGGGTTTTAAATTAAGTAACTAACTGCTATGCTTTCTCGGTTGCAAATGTGACACAGTCAGTTGTCTTTCCACATACACTTGGAAAATAATATGTTTTTGTTGAAATAAATATTACCATCATAATCTCTCTATGCACAATAGCATTCATTTAAAATGTTATTTCAAGCTAAAAAGGACCAAACAATGATGTTTCTCGACAGTATTCAGCAAAAATAGCAGAACATTCAAGTTGCTACTAACCTGTAAGCCTTAAACGGAAGAAGTGGACTGTGGTAAAGATAAGGATACTGTTTACTGCTCTCATTACCCGAGCCGGTTCTTTGCGTGGAGTGAAGTTTGAAATCAAAGTCTACATCAGTGACCTGAAGTTATAAAAGCAGTTATTTATTACACGATTGATTGATTGATTGATTGGTGTTTTATGCTGTGCTCAAGGGTATTTCACTTACATGTATATGACTGTAGTGTATTCCAACAATAGGCAGCGACTTACACCACCAATAAATATGAAGTCACTTTAAGTGTTAGTTGTGTTGGGAAGATAATGTTCCTCCCATCCTAAGCATGACAGCATGAATGTAATCTTGTTACATGCTGCCCTTAGCCAGAATGCCTTATTATTGCTTGACTGATTATACTGGGATATATTTTTTACCCTGTATAAAGTATGACTTCACAGCATAAAGTCAATTGTTTGTGAAGGAAGCAGCAACACTGGAAATACAACTCTGGAAATTTACAGAACAAAAAACAGGAAACCACAACAAATCGGCTTCCTGATGCCACTTTCCTCAAAGCTAGAATAATTGATTAGGGTTTGAAGCCGTACTTATATTTATTTCGCTTTTATGACAACGAACTCCAAATGGGTGAAGAAAATCATGCTGCACCAGTTCATGCTAAACATAGAAGAATGTTGCACATCACGGGAGTTTGCCGACATTCACAACTACAGAATGAAGGTGAACGTTTGAACAACCTTCTAAATTGAAACATTTGGTTTTCATTGGATGTCAAGATGCAAGTTGATACTTTACCTTTTCATGTGGGAAATAAAACTGTTCGTTGACAATTTTATGAGCAGCTGTGAAATCATTAAGGAACTTATCAACTTTTTCTATCTGAAAAATTGAAAAAATTATAATCAATTTGTTTGTTTCTTAACTAAAACTTACATTCCTCTGCCTAATGCAAATAAGAAATTAGAATAGTTATCCCTGAAGAATCCAAAGCAACACCCCCTCTGCACCCTCATCACATGTTACATTCAATGTTAGCACAACCCTGCACAATTTCAGCAGTGTATAGACCAAACATTTAAGGTGAAATACCAGAACCATAGGGAGACAAACTATTTTCCAACCGAACTCAAGAAGATTACAGAGGATTCCCCGAAAGAGCTGAAGAGAAAGGAGATACTAAGCGGAGTGTAAAACATTAGAGCCTTCTCCCAGTTAAAAACAGATTAAAATCAGAGTACTTCAGGCTACCGTCTACTAGCAAGTTGATTGAGAGATTAACTAATTGGGGTTTTAAGTGATACTTAAGGTTATTTCACTTATATAATGGCGTGCCAGGCCGATGGGTGAAGAAAACAAGCCACATAGAAGACGCCACAATTCATTTACAGGACACCAAAACAAATCGGGTTTCCCCTTAGCTCAGAGAGCATCAGGGCACACGAGGCTCTCACCCATCAACCCACCTACTTGCAGGAACTCTGATAACTGACTGTGCTGCTACCATAGGACTATGTCCTTATGTGGTCTCGCACGAATGTCAGATCTCAGAGAGAGTAAGAAGCAAAGGTCATTCTAACACACCAATTATGGTCTAAGCGGTGTATAATTGTTCTCTCAGACTCATGCCACATTCATAAAAGTCATAACCTATATGAAAGCCACATTAATTCTGGCATATCCAATGGCCCAGATTAGAAGAAGCAAAGCCAAATTCCGCTGTGACAATTGGATACTGACAGAACTGGCCTGCGTGAAATAGGACATTTTAGCAGCTGCTAATCTGCTTTGACAGCACTGGAGTACTGTTATACATGTACGTGAAAAGTAACTATTTGAACGTAATGATAGCAGAGCTGGACATGAATGCATGGGCTCCCATTTCACTTGCGCGCCATCTAGGAGACTGCCGGTACCAGATTTCGGTGCCTTCTAGACATATACTATAATCTTGAGGTTTTGACTTTAGATAATATATAATGATCTGCAGCAACATTAACTGTTACGCTGCTAACTTAAATTGTATTACAGCATTATATAGTAGTAGTTTTCTATGTCCTATAACACTGTAAAATTGCCGCAAACTTATATACATGACAAGAGGGATGTTCAGGCTATTAGTAGGCATCAATTCAAATTCATTTTCAGGTAAAATAAGGTATTTACAGGCAGGTAAATTTTATTTTTTAGTATTTTCTGCCAAATACAGATTGATGAATCACAGTTAGTATTGATTTTGAGCAAGTGAAGTTACCAAGTGTGTTACAACTTCAAGCAACGACATGGGCAGTTACAACCCACCATGACAACATTCACAGGTAGCATGATTGCAGTAAGTTTCAGGTGAAAATAACTGAAAATAAATAATTAGTTTCAAAAATGTTATTAGATTGTTGTTTTTAGTTCATATACTTCATTATTATAGCATTCCATTTTATATTTGGTAATTTGATAAAAAAAATAGTTATCAGAGGTAAATGTGTAAGATATATGTCTAAAATTACACAACTTTACAAAGAATTCAGAAATAGCTACAGGTAAAAGCCTTATAACGAATTGCAAACTTTGGAAACATCACTTTTAAAAATGTTGGTTGGCCCTAAAAAGGGCTGTTGGATTGGCACTAAGAAGGGGCTTTTTACGTGGTAATTTCTTTGCACCTGGCTGACATTCAGGTGTGTGTTGTTGGTAAATGATGAAAGCATTGAGGATTGCACGGCCCATCATGAAAAAAAAACACTTTGTTGTTCCACTTAACATTACGTCTCTCATCAAGAAACATGTATATAACCTCATGTCGGCGATGTCCACGCCTCTCATGTGCTGGTTGTAACTTGTAATAACATGGGGCACACCTTGACGTTCTCTGCGACGTTTAGAGACATAATTTCCGGGTACTGTTGTATCATTGGTAGTCAGGCAATAAACTGTTTTTTGTCAAACCAATTGACAACAAGTAAGGCATCTTAACGTGCGGCTGTTACCTCTCCTTTTGACTTACGCTGCTTGACTTTCACAACCGGTGGAATAAATTTCCTGTTACTGCGTAGAGTACCTGTCAGGTTAGTGCCGAGATTCTTCATCAGGTGAGATACCTGTCCTCGTCTACCTGGATACAGGTGAGCATTCAAAATGTAGCCTGTAGCACTCTCACATAAGTTCCATAATTTCAAACAAAACTTGAGGTGATGTTTTTTGGGCTTGTACTGCATAGCCTGAGCTCTACCCTGGAAGCCAATGGGGGATTCGTCTTTTTTTGGAACATAATAATATTGAAAGTTTGAAACGAACATTGCAATAAAATGGTCAACCTTGTATCACACTCAGTATCATCATAAATCTGTCACTGGAAAAAACTCTGGCAAAAATGGTGTTTGAGCACAAATATCCTGAAACCAATATTCATTTAGACATGACTTGTTGACAAGTCCCATGTTGATGATCAATCAGAGAAATGCCTTAATTTCTGTGAATTTGATGTGTCGCCATTTTTATAAACAAGAGCTTTCCTGACCAAGCGCTAATTTTTCTGCAGCTTTCTTGTCTCCATATTTGTTTGTTTCGGCTACAATTTCTCCAATAAAATCTTCACCCAGCATCAGCATCACATGATCACCAGGTTCCTTGGTCCCAACTGGTATATTTCTAGGCCCGTGAGTCTGAGAAAATGACGGTGTTTTCGGAAGAGTCACTCACACTGTAATCAGTTTCCAAAATCAGAAAATCATCCACAACTGATGCAGAAAATCCATAAAAAGATCTGTCACTTTCCGAGTCGGCCTCCCAGTTGTCTACCATTTTGAGACAATCAATTTTCTGTTTACCCGCGTTCCACGTTAAAGTTAAGACCCGGGATGTATTTTTTTTTACAACTAAACCAATCAGAAGCATTGTCTTATTTAGTTTCGGTATTAATTCAACCCCAAACAACATTGAAAATAAGCTGGGTCTATACATTTATTTACAACAACGTCAGCGGGCCACACTATTGGGCCGACCACACTGAAAAGCGGATATTGTCCAGCCTTTATGATTGGCCTGACGCAGTAAACAGCCGGGCCACAATACTTGGCCTGCCACAGCATAACAGTTAACACACATGGAGAAACTGACTACCCAAGAAATCAGTCTGTTAGCCATTCACGGTTGATGGTTTAAGTGCCAATCCTGTGGAATGTAGAATAGGAAATCTGCTACATTTTTACCACCGGCACTGATTGGGTAACATCATTTTGAGTACACCAATCGCAAAACACTTTCTCCTTGGACTCATTCCCCTGGTGGTCCACTTTCCCTCTTGCAGCTTCTTGATAAAACCCTGCCTTAGAGAGTTAGAGAGGAAAATTACTTTCCAGTCTGGCAGCTCCTTCCAGATGCTCTGGGAACCAAAGCCGGGCTGGTGAACAATATAGAACAGACAGTGCTGAGCAACTAACCCCATCGTTACTAGGAGTAGAACCCTTCAGACACTGACTCCATGGGCTGGATAACAAAGGAAGGCAGCATTGGAACCGAGACGGCCTGAGACTCTGACCTGAGACACCTGTGAATTTGATCACAGATCCAGTAAACCATCCGCTAATTGTGTAATCACAAAATATGAGTATTCACAGGAAAGACACAAAAGGAACTGATCACAGGCACTCTAAAGCAGGAAGCAGAAGTTAATACCGAGGCATTCACTTTGTTGACAATAGATTCTGAACAAACAGGAACAGAAACACCAGAGCTAGGACCAGTAGCGCTACAGAATCCAAGGATAAACACCTACATCTAGTGACTTCCTCCAAACACAACCCAATGTTAACATCAATGATAGGCAGGGTTTAATTCAAAGACAGTTCAGTAGCAGGGACTGAAACCTTCCTGGCATCTAAACTCCAGCTATCACAACATATAGCCTAGCCCTAGACAGGTGAACAAATAGAAAGGTCATCTAAGCTGGGCTGTAAATGTCAAAAAATATTCAAAGAATTTATAAAACTCCTTGCAGAATCACCTTTCAGGTTTCGGCTGAGGAAAATAAAGCTTGTGCCAGCTTGCGCAGGTCTGTGCTGATGTGTCATCCATGAGGGTCCAAAAGAGGTTTTCAGTTGGGATTCTTTAACTCATTCGCTACGAGCATCTGTAGGCGCATGCTTATCAACCACTTTTTTAGCAACCAAGCGGAAAACGGCAGTAGTTATTCCACCACCACCCGTAAACTGTACATGGCGATCATCGTTCACTCCAGCTTCTTTCATCACTTTATATCAGGCAACCGGACAAATAAGCAAACTAGAAATTATCATGGGCGAACTAGAAAATCTGTTATCTGATTATCTGATGAAAATGTGTGATGGATCAACAAAAGGCTGTCTCAATAAATTTCAAAGTAGTGACTTTGAAAGAATGAAGGATGAAAGAAAGAATATTTTTCTCAGACTGGGCCCAAACATATCCTAATATCAGTCACTCAGCTTCCTTCATACAACCATTACTGGACAACAAATAATTTATTTTGTTTATCACCCGACTGAACAATTTTGACAAGTGATATGTTTTAGAAAATTCTAAATTATTTTTATTGTAGCCTAATAATGATGAAGGTCATGGCAAGTTTCATGACTTAGGCCTATTCCTCATTTTTCTTTATTCAGCAAAACCTGTTTGAAAATTACAAAGTTCATAAGCAAAGAATCCTTTTTTCAGACAGTACTGTAACTCGGTTATTCAGCTTTGTATGCAATATTCTGGAGTTTTTTTTAAAACCATTGCCTGTTATTTACCTTGAAGGAGTCCCCGTATCGTATCAGTCGGTTGAAATGGAAAATCCAAAGTTTATACTCAACAGAACTCTCAGAGAAGTGGGAAGGACAATACCGACAGATATGATGAAACTTGGTTGAGGTGACAAATTCATCTGGCAGGCCCCACTGGCCGTCAATTATTAATTCAAATTAGATGGTTTCGCACCTTATAAGTTATTATAAAATAATATATCAGTCAAGCCATTAGTGTAAGCCATTTGTTGTCCTAAAAAAGTTGTTTCTTAATAAAATGATATAACAATATTCTTATCTGTGGAGAGTACAGCACAAAAATTGGTGCATTATGAAGTTATAATTTATGCTACACAATTTTACCAATTTGTGTTATAATCGCAAGTGTTTGTATCACCAAAGACCTAAGCACCAACTACTCTTGCAATAACACTTTTAGCATACTCATGTCTATTTACGCAACGACTATTGATACATACATTTACTACAGACCAGTATACTGGACGAAACACTGATAGTGTAAGTAATTAAACTGTCCTATGTACGGACGTAATATTGCCATACCAGTGAAATATCATTGAGCAAAAATAAATCAATCAAATGGTTTTTCCAATAGTTCTCGGTTATTTTCACTTACATCTGTCAAAACACGAGACTTGATTACATAGATTTGGTTTGCAAAAATCAAGTGATTGGTTTATATTTTAAATGAAAATGAAACTGGGCTAGACATGGCAAATGAAGAACAGAGAATATTTCGTATCACATGATTCAAAACCTTAATAAACTGAAATAACAATGTGTTTGTAATCCACGCAATGATGACAGCAGGTTGACATCTGAGATTTGCTTGGGCCTTAGTTACTTTCCGTGAGATAAAACAAAATACCTTGAAAATCAACTTCTGTGGGTGATTATTAGCTGTACTTGTATTTATTGTTGCGTTATTTATTCTAGTTGGTTGGTGAGAGAAATAATTTATTCAATAGAATCGCGATTACCGTTCACATTTCACAAAAAGAACGAAATGATCTGTCAAACTTCAATTCCCGCGAGTAGATTAGGAAGTTACTAAGTACACATGCGTGCATGTTGCCAGGCTCCTACGTCACTCGTTCATCTCTGTCAGGAAATTAACATGAAGTAAATGTACGCAGATGACGTAGACGTCAATATATGGGAATATTCGGGAAAACCCGCCAAAAACCTGTTAGACTTGCCTTATACGGATATTTCCGTATCAAATTTTATGTTTAAAATCTCCGTTCCCGAACTGGAACGCACCAGATTGACCCAATTCAACTGTAACAACAAAACGCTCCACTTTTCAAGCTTTCCAACGATATATAGTACGCGAATGGCAGTTGTTTTGAACTCGCAAATGATTATGGTGGATCTAGCGATATTTTGAACGTGTGTGGACAATTCATGTTCAAAACAAACAGACATACTTTAAATAATGTGAGATATTTCAGGTTTCAACTGTCGAATTGACAAAAAAAGACATTTATACAGTAGTTTGAAGCTTAAATTAATAGAAAATGTAAAAATCTCAAAAATATTTTTTTTTACAAAATCAGAAATTTCTGCTTGGGTTGAAGGCTTCAAACTGACATCAAAAAGAGCTAATGAGTTAAGGATATCTATAACAATTACGTACGTGCATTATTCAGCGATATAATTTTTCTGAAACGAGCACAATTTTCAAATATCATTAAAGGCAATCAATAAACAAAACAAAAGTCCTCATTACAAAAAAAAAACTACTTCCAAACTACTGCAAAGATGAATCATCAGAATCAATATATTATTATTTTTGTGCTTATTTAGCTTGTCTGCAATTTTAATACAAACATGTGATTATTATTAAAGAAAACATCACATAAGAGATCAAGATAAAACCATCAAGACACATTTGAGATGATGTTCTCAAAGCCAATGGACATAAAAATCTGATGGATGTTTATATACACGACTCAGATATATATTTTTTTCTCTTCCTGTCTGTCTCTGTCCAATTTATAGTACAAATTATTTCACAATTATACATATTATTGAATACTTGATTTCCACTTACTTGTAATTTACAGAGGTTCTCAAGTTGTTGTTTGTCGGGTAATTTAAATGTTATTACTGTTTTGACCACCACATGTTCATCCCCAGGACTTTTATTGAGGTAATTATTAGATTTGATATTTGGTTTGGTGCTACAGTCCAGATCCATGAGGGATGGTCTTCTCTTCACAGGCTCATCTCCTTCATTAGTAGCACTTGGATCTACAACAATTTTTTGTTAGAGCTACCATGAAACTTCTATCATTTCAGGCCTTAAATAATCCAGTTTTGTTTAGTGGAAAAGCAGTTAGTAGGAGTAAATATCTACATGTTCATATGGCCCCTTTATTTTCAAAATTGTCTGTATTTATTGTTTCAGATTAATGAAACATACAGCTTGGAATGTCACAAAAACATTGTGTTAAACACACACCTGAAAAATTTCAGTTTGACAATATCCTTATTATTGGGAATAAAATGAATGTTAACAAATTAAATAGATAAAATTGAGTGACCCTATTGTCCCTGACCCAGGTATCCCTGTCAACAATCCCCCACCCCGCATTGATTTCATTTTATGTTAGTCACACTTAACACCATTTACTTAAAACACCAAAGCCTTTTAATTGGCTTATTGTTTAACTGGCAATTACATAAACACACCAGCCCAATGGATTTCAAAGGCCATATCCCCTCCTTGCAAACGCAGATAATTTACTTGTTTTAGGGGTTCTGAGCTTAATGGTCAGAATCCCTTTTGAAACCATTCCAATTATTTTTGGGGGGGTGAAATGTATTATAATATCGGCTTTTTGGCATATTATCTAAGAAACGGCTAAAGACTGAAAGTTCAAAATTTGTAAGATACAGTACGACCCACATCAAAACGGAAGTCCAACGCGTTAAGAGGCCGTTAACTATCCGATAGGTATGCGTTAACAACGCGTTATCACGCGTAAGAGCTAGGCTGTTCATTTCCCGCTGGGCCGCTCAAGTATACAACGAGTCGCAGCGAGAATGTAGTCCCGGCATGGTGTTAACGCGCTAACGGGTTATCGACACAATGCTCCCGCTGTCTTTTTTAACTGGCTATACGTCCCGCGTTGAGGGAAGTCAATAAATAACTTTTCATTTGGGC
>JAVFBZ010026994.1:0-11241 GCA_032466195.1 Katharina tunicata
TCTACGTAAGCACTGACACAGGGACTCCGAAAATGGTGTCTTTTTTATCTAGAAATTTACCCAATCAGGGAAGCGCATTTTTATAAAATCATATAGATTGCAGTGCAAGGTAATTATCTAGATATACTCTACCACAGTTCACCTCTTACTCTGTCCAATACAAACACACTAACCAGGATATGATTCTTTTCCACCAACATGGAAGGATCGTTACATCAATAAACAGAGAAAACCCTTGTCTATACCAGTGGTTGAAACTTGTGTAAGAACTTGACTGTAAATAAGCATGTTAGGAATGCCGAATAGAGACACAGTTTTCTTGCTGTATTCTATCGCTGTTTCTGTGACTAGATAGGTTACCAAGGACAGAGTGAACTGGTGTATTCCAAAACGATCTACTCATAAATTTATTTAGTGTTAGCTATGTTTAATTAGGAATTACTTCAGAGAGAGCAAATATGCTGTACAGATGTTAGATGTTTGACAAATGAACGACAATGTTTGCCAACTCTTGGCGTTCAACAATTGCGAGAGCTAACAATTAACATGTATTCGCTGTTAAGAACTATTCTCGTAATTCCGAATATATGAAACTCGTCGTTTGTTTCAGAGATTTCTCTGATTTATTTGCCTATTGTGGAACAGCGTGGATTCATTTGGGAGAGTTAAAATATATTGGGAAATTAAATGCCAAGCTAAAGTGCGATACACCTTTTGTTGGACAATTTAGTGCTTTGATGTGTCGCACGTAACCCCTTCAAGATTATTGAAAATTAAAAAAAACAAGAAAGGTTAAAGAAGATTACTTAAAAGATGGTAATAAAAGACAAATTTACCATGGAGGGAATACATAAAAAAAAGACCTTTTAGAATTAAACATATTGCAGCAGCAAGTCCTGGCTCCGCAGGAATTTATCACGAATAGAAAGTCCTGGCCAAGACAAACACAAAACCTATGGTGATAAATGAAGTTAATTCTTTGCCCTGATACATCAATACGTTCGGGTTAACCAGATTAGTGACTTTCAGAACATTCTTCCTCGAACATTTACGCAATCAATCACGCTATCTTAGAAACAAGAAGTAAGGAATTTTTTCCCAAAACTATCCATTAAGTCCGTTTACTCTGACATGTTATATAACAGTTATAGAATCCTTGATTTCAACTGACAAGCTCTTCACTCCCTCTGAGTGATTAAATATTCTCTAAGTGGTTATCCACTTCAACACTGACAATTATAAGAGCTCACATTAATGCAAATGACTGAAATGTCTATGTATGAATAAATCAGAATTCGTTATCAAAATAAATCTAGTTACTCTTTGCATATCACTTTAATGTTAAAATTTCTTTTGAATTGTTACTATGAATGTCCAACGTTTATCCTTCCACTGTAAGTCATCACGAGACTGATTATATAGTGTTACTAAGATTAATAGCATCAATTACATCCAATGAATGTTGAAGTAAAAAAACACGCAACTTCTGTGATAAATGAAGCTAATACCGCACTGACCTAAGACTCCAAAAACTTCGCGCCATACTGTTAATCAACCTAAGCGACAAGCCATACAATTTTCGGGTTTTATTTATTTACTTGAGATGTGCAGCGAGTGTGCTACAAAGACTCTATACCCCTGATATATCTAAGTAATACGTCGTGACAGTGTCTTTGCATCAAATCTATGAACTATGTATTCTCTATCAAGTTAAAGTAGTCCGTATTAATATCTAGGTAGCCTATGCCTGTTGACTAATACTTAATTTGCTCATGTGCCTGCCGTTGACTCTATTAATCTTGTCTCCTTACTATAATATGGATTAATAATACCTAAGTACGTTTCTGTTCACAATTGAATAGCTTGATTTTGATCAAAGTCAACATTTTCTTTGCAACCTTTTCTGACAGTCTAAATTAGCGGGACATTTGCAGTCATTGTCAAAAAGCGATGAAGTAAACACTCTGCCTCTTTTTTACTTTTTCACTTTTACAGTTTTCCCTGTCACACTTGTTCGCTTTTACTTTTTCCATTTTAACTTTTTCACTTTCACTTTCAACTTTTTCACTTTTTCGCTTTTGCTTTGTCACTTTTCACCCTTTCACTTTCAATTTTCAAGTTTCACTTTTCACTTTCTCACTTCACGATTTCTTTACGGATTTCTTGACGCCAACTTCCTCCTTGTGAAGCGCCTTGTAATCCCTGATTATGCACTGAACAGTTTTGGATATTCTGCCCCGTTTGCACATCGTTTAAATCCATTTAAGTCGCCATCTTGTTATGTTTTATCACAGAGACTCCCATGATTCCGTGCGCATTTTGCTCTTATTTTAAGGTCAACCCATGTCAAATTGACTGGCTGCAGAGAAGGTTTGGTTTAATTTTCAATTTACCTCCCCAAACGGTTCGATAGTTTGCCACCAAAGGGCGCTACGTGAACTGAATGTGAACGTTTTAAAAACAATGCCGTCTACACTACCGAATACGAAGTTTCACACTTCTAGTTAATGGAATTCTGATAGTATATATTGTGGTGAAAACTCGGCCGTAATTCTAGAAGTAGGTTTATACAGGAAGAACTAATACAATCATGTATTATGAAGTTAAAGACACGTCAAGTGAATCGAACATATATAATACCAGGTTCCGTTTGTACTTGGATGTAAAGCCATTTCTGATCTATGGCGTAGATCATGTTCCATTTATCGGATGGCCAAAACTCAAAACGAAACGATGATAAACTCATTATAGTTTTATCAATTATGCTTGCTAATCAATAATTCAGTATTTCATTTATTTTTTTTTATTTATTTATTTGAGAATGAAAACCAACAGCCTAAAAACCCAATAAAGGTCTCAATAAATACTATATACAATGAACGTAACTCATTCAAATAAAAAAAAAATACAAAACAAATAAATATATATAAATATAAATATAAAGACAAAAATTATGATTAGAAATAAAAAGTAGCATGACATTTTAAAAATGTATTCTGAATGGACGAATAATTAATTGAACCAAACATTTACTTAAAATAACTTTTAGCTGCAATCTTAAAATGTGACAATGGGATAAAAATATCAACAGCTCTTCTAAAAACGTGTTATATTTATAAAAGAAAATTTTCTAACATTTATTCTGCATCTCTCGGTATAAAACAATTTCGGTTGCGAAGCTGTCTCGTAGGTTGAATTTGGGATAAAATATATGGAGAGTTAAAACGGCTGTTTAAAATTCCGTGGATAAAAGTAACATCAAGAAGTTGTCTCCGTTTATCCTGTGTTTGTAAATAAAATAAATTACAAGCTTTTATATAGCCAAGAGAATTATAATCAATACTAGCTTTTTCATAGACAGAAAAGCATATTTCTCTACTATTGGGGCTCTGAAGAAGTGGATAAAATTGGGCTGTCTCACAGTCGGCGGAAACCACGGAATCTTGTCTCAGTTCAGTCAAACCAGTACCAAGGACCTGAATGTGTGTTAATCGACAATTTTAATAGACAGGAAGCATTTACCATAATATCTATGACTAAGACGAGCAATGAGCGATTGTTTATTGAAAAGGTACAATATCTTAAATCCTTAACTAACACTCGAATCTCCTGTTTTAATAGTAGATACATCAACTGGCTGTTGCGTCAGCAAATACCATTAACACCTATCATGTAGATAGACATGTTCTGTTCTATTTCATTGACGAATATTTCGCATTTTGTCATCAACACGTTTATCAACCGTCGCGTTTTTAGTTGCCGTTAATCAATGAGTGTGTCAAAGTTGTTTCGCTTGAAAAGGACGATCCTTGTAGTGCAGGATATAAATAAAATCACTGGTCCACATCAGTGGTAATAAAAACATCAGAGAGAAATGTGAATGATTAATGGCTGAACATGATGTGTTTTATGGCTATATATTGTTAGACGAATATTACTCAATCATCGGTTGATAACTGAACAGAAGCTATCAACAAACAATGAACGAAGCCATTTATTAGAAACACTGCCTATGTTACTGTAGAGTTTCCAGTACATTAACTAAAGCAGTCCACGTTCTCACAAAGAACTAATCAACTATTTTCACCCAAGGGAATACGTTTGTTGGTCAGTTTCTGAACGATGAAGATTAAATAATAAATATTATTGTCAGTACTCGGTGTTTTCATTCGTATATGGAGTAATAAGCCATGATTTGGACATATTGCTCTGAACTTTATGAAATGATTTCAATAACAAATGTAATCTTTCTTTCAAACTTGCAGTCAGTTTGCATGGCTACAAGATACAGTATATGTAATTGGCCTTAGTCGGTACTCAAATCAAACACAAGAAAAACGACTGTTCGAGGAACAAACGGATGATGGTGTTTATACATGTAGTTAACAGAAAACAGTTAACGACCAATGCAATGTTTAATGATTACTAGAAATGTTGTGTGTGTTTGTGTGAGGTAGGGGTAGGGGATTTGGGGGGTTGGGGAGAGGGGGGGTGGGGGTGGGGGTGGGGGTGCTACTTTCGGATGACCTGGCTGGTCTCTCGAACACATTTGCTTTCCAAAACAACCTACATGTACTATTACATGATGCGTTCTGCTTATACCTTCAAACCAATTTAGCACTGAGACGGCGAAGAGCATTGTGCCCAAGTTTAAATAGAATTGAGCAGCTAAAAGGTTTAAATCTACACATACGTCAACAAAAGGACGGTTCATTTCGTCAAATAAACACAATACGGAAAATTCATATATTGCGTTCATGTGATAAACAATGGGTTAAAGTAGCATGAATTATTTACATGGTTTAAGTAGTACAATGTAGCTTCGGGTGTAAACCTACACTGGTCGTTTATCGATTTTGGAAAAAAAGGATCCATAATCAATCATCGCTATTAGCATGGTTATGTCAAGACTGAAGCAGAAGCAGATGATTATGAACACATCTTATGCCGATGATTATTTATTAAACAAGGATCTTTATATAGTTTTATACAAATACGTATAAATTATATTTATTTATAGAGGTATAAATAAACGCCAAGTCGTTCTCTGTCAGTGACGCTAGCTATGGTATAAGAAATTGGACGCTATTTCAAACTATCCTAAATCAGCAGATCTCATTTTCACTCTGTTACGGTTAAGGCGGTTACTTGTTGCGTTATGGAGGGTGGTTGCATTACTCGACTATGATAACAAAAGTTCATAATTTTGGAGAGTAGATGGTGTAATGTTTGTTTGGTTACAGAAATTAAATACAGCACAATCGTACGTGTGTTGGTCTCGTTTTCTTTTTAGTATTACTGTCACGACTGGTTTTCATCTGACTAATAGTCCTAATTGGTCCTAATGCTTGGTCCATCACTATTGGCTATCAAAATCGGAATTGACGACTCAACAATTCATTCATTCATTCATTATTTTATTCACCATAAAACAAGGTTATATAATAATGAATTAAGTGAATAAGATAATAGGCAGGAACTTTATTCAATAAAAATATGAAAGTCTAAAAAGCGTTTTCATTTCAGGGAATCTGAGATAATTCTAGATTAATGTTGCAGATAAAAAAATATAAAAATACATATATTTAAACTTCAGTTAAGCGGGAAATGTTGTTTATATAATAAATAACGTAGCTAATACAATCAATGATTTTATTCATTAACTCTTAACTAACATGAATATAAGAATAAAAAGACATATACAACATTTATGATAATATAAGTAAGAATTTTGGCACAAAACTATAAACGATTACTGTGTTTTTGAAAATATACTACTGGTGATTCAAATAGATTTTATTCATAAGCTGGAGGCTTCATGTATCACGACACAAGACGTTATTGGGCAGACAAGCATTACAACAGAAAGAGTCTGATCCTCTAGAAAAGTTCGTGCCATACGAGAATACTCTAATAATTAAACAATATTATGTTCCATTTCATTGAAAAAGAAAGGAATTTTCCATGCGTCTGATAGACCAGTTTTCTTGATATGAAGCCTATTACTTCTTTTGTGACTTCTAGAACAAGAAACTTCAAAATCCAACACGACATTTCCCGGACGTGACGTAAAGATATGCCAAATTGTTTCCAACTAGTTTGTACGCGGCAAAACCTAGCAGCAATGACTTTCTGTATCTGGTTCGTCGGGCCTATAAGAGCTATATGTTCGATTACACAGAAGACATCTCATTTAACCAGTTTTCCAAGGGATGTCGTTAAAGTGTCTCTTTTGAAAATAAAATGCGAAGACCTGAGAAAGACAGTTTAATGTGAGCAAAACATTATCGTTTGTGGTCTGTCTGATAAGTGTCAGAAAGAGCAATTGATAAGATTATAATACAGATAAAACCCATCTTAATTCTTCAAACAATTTGCTTCCTTGTCAGCTTTTGATGAAAATGTTTTCTTCTTTGAGTTCACAACGTTGTATCAGATTCACTCAAATTTTATTTTGCAATAAACGAATATCCAACTTGTTGACCGGAATTTAAATTTTTAGATGACACGAGAGTTGGTTTTAGATTTCATGCTTAATGAGATCCTCTGGCTAAGGGCAGTATGTTTCCAGATTATATTCATGCATACTGTCATACTTAGCACTGCAAGTGACTTCACATTTCACTTCACTGCGTAATTACAGATTGACAGTGAGGGAGCATAACTGTCTCTGCATTTTTAAAATAATGTTTCTAGTTGATATATTGCTTTATAATAAATATGCTCATATCCTGACTATGATGACATACGAGCGGAACAGTTTTTGTCAAGTAGAAACAAATGAACTGCCAGAAGGAGGCTGTTTAATCTGATAACATTTAAAGAAACCTTACACTCAGAGTGCTAGAGAGTTAAATCCTAGCACAGATCTCATTTGGTAAAAATACTATTTTTGAAGAAGTATGATTTACTATCGCGACAAGACATAACTTGCTGGATAACACAAAGTCCGACCAAGTTGGACCACTTCTGGAACCCCTTTCATTGCACCACACTGGTATCTATATACCTTACCTTAGCATCGAGATCAAGGGGTGGTTTCCGTGAGGTTTTTGTCCTGTTCTCCAATGTTTCCAAACAATTGTAACCAACTGAACTGAAAAACCATTGGGTATGGCGTTAAACACGAATCAAACATATTTTGCTTGAGATACATAGTTTAATACATTTTCCTGGTCACAGTCTGTGACTCATGCGACTCCTTTAGTGTGTGGCATGGTCATTTCTTTAACTTATAGGAAGACTGGTTTTGATGAAGTTCAAAACTTATTAAATTCCCGAAGGTGGGCTGCATTGTATGAATATTTTCAATCCGTTAAATTGTCCCTTCCTCAACAAATAGTTCTGGTTAAAGGAAACCTTGAAATTAAACCCTTACAAATTTTCAGTAACATGAATTCAGAGAAACTCCGAACAAGGATGTCTCTTATTCTAAATTACTCTAACCGATCTGAGGAAATACTTGAAAATGTTCAGCAAAAAGCTAAATATCAGGATGTTTGCTAACTTCTGTTACAGTTGTATCAATATTTTATGCTCGTTTGTTTCATCGTGCCATTTATGTTAAATTCCTGATTTTTTTTACTTATTGCGAACATATAGGATATTACTTAAACTTAAACCGAGAAAGTACGAACATGACCGCGTTACCAGAATCATGGACTTATGTAAATACGTTAAACGGATTACCTGGAAAATCCGCAATGTCTCAGTTCATTTTGCTACGAGCGGTAAGCCTAACTGTCATCCAACATTCATCATTTTAAAAACCTAATTCTGGTTGAACGAGATAGTTCTGGTTAATGTAGTCAATGAAGCCAAAAACACCATGGTGTCAATAGCAATGAAATTTAAGGTGCACATGTAATTAAACTAAATCGAAAAAATGGACGTGGCTAACATATATCATTGTCACTATTTTTCGCTGCGTGCTTACACAACGCTTTAGAACCATAATAAATATCGAAAGTGTGCGGAGATAATTGGTTACAACATGAGGGAGCAGTGAAACTGGAGCACTCCTCAGCCTAAAGAAGTTTTAAAGCCAGGGAGATTGAACAGTTGCACAGTATTGGTTACAACACTAGGTTCTACCTGTACAAGTTGATGTGTGGAGAGTTGTTTTGGAATCGTTTCATATTGATAAAGATGTATTATTTTATTCAGCTCAGCGCAAAAAACGGTGGCGGGTAGATGGAACAAACGTTCGGAATTTGAAGAGCCCCCTCACTGTATGTTGTTGCTACAATTCCATGATTTGAACAAATCAACCAGAGTATATAGTTGAGGAAGGCCGGTAGGACAATCTCAGCTTATTTTCATAATGAAATTTGCAGTAGCATTGTAACAAGATGACTTGAATTAAAAGGTGCTATACCGCAGAATTTCGGCCACAAGTCTACTGAAACGAATAAAACCGGGTTTTCTATTTTTTTTTATGTATGACCCAAAGTATCTTTCAGAAAATATCTTCCTCGAGAATGTGTGATATATCGTACTAAAATAATAATAATGTTTGTAAAATCTATACGGGTATCCCAGTCAATAGGGCGAGGTCCTAGGCCCCGGAAGTTCTGAACATGAGGAAGGCCGGAGAGACGATCTCAGCTTATTTTCATGATGAAATTTTGTGTAGATTTGTAACAGATGACTTGAATTTAAAGGTAGAATTTCGGCCCAAAATCGACTGAAACGAATTAAATCGGATTTTCTATATTTTTTCTAGTAAGCCTATGGCCCAAAGTAATAAGCTTTCAGAAAATATCAACCTCGAGAATGTGCGATATACCGTATTAAAATAATAATAAAGTTTGTAAAATATATTATGCGGGTCGGTCGTGATATAAAGTGATATAATTGAGGTTAGTACACTTCAGTACTTCCATTTACAAGTTGGGTTAGGTTTTTAGCGTTGCTTCAGAATAAGAAAATGTCGGAGAATATACAGCGAAGTTTTTACGGAAAAATAAGGATGGGAGAATACATAAAGACTGGAAAACATGTATAGTACAGATAGTACACAATAATATCTTACATGAGTTATTTCATAATAGAAACTCGCGGGGGAAAAGAATGGCCTTTCGTGTTTCCGCTGAAGCTTTTGACCAATCCTATGCATCTCGATACAACCTGCTAAGTCCGTGGGCGTAATTTGCTTAGCTATTGACCAATCAAGAGGCCAGACCCCAGTCAGAGTAGTCACACACCAAACGTATACTTATCCAATGAAACTGCTACTGAATATTCAGAAAGTCTTCGGAATACATTAGCCATATATGGTTTCCAGAGACAACTTTGTTATTTTTAAATAAAACTAAATTTCCCCCAAACATGAAACTTACAGGGGCACAACTTCAGTATACAGTGGTTACAGCATGCAAGTTTCATCAAATGTCCAACGTTAGTTACATAGATATGGCTTGGAAACGAAACGGCAAAGTGACACATCCAGCCTCGACACAGATTACGATAGCAATACTCCTTAGCCAAAGGCTGAGGAGTAAAAAACGGGACACGGGGGCCCTTATGTCGCAACTTAAGAATTATACATAGATATTTCTACAACTTGTTACAATATACATGGCAACCTGCATACCCTTATGTCCCAACTTAAGAACTATATATAGATATTTCTACAACTGGTTACAATATACATGGCAACCTGTATTTTTGTATGGCTTAAGATGATATTTTTTTACAACTGTGGACAGAAATTGTGTGTTACAAACGTCTTAATGGGATTTGCTCGTATACCAAAACGAGTTGTACCGACACAAATCGATATCTGCCATTACTAACACTCTTACTCGACTTATTCTTAAGCAACAATGTCTTTCAGATCTTACAGCATGAAACACGGACAGAAGGCCGCCTATCTGAAGAGCTCAAATCAAGTGAAACAGAAACATAAGAAAAAGACAATGGAAATTGTTAAAATTAACAAAACTTTAATAAAGGGTTTGTAAGAAAACGAATGTCCGTTAATTTTATCAATAGCTTTCATGGTTCTTGGTTGTTTTTTGGATTAAATACAATGTGGTTGATAAATTGTTTGACGCTTTATAGGGGTTAATAACTTGACGGTCCCCTGTAGATAGTCCAAACATAGACGAGGGTTTGTGTTATTAGCTAAATGGGCGGGTTCTTGTCAGAAATTGAAACCCATTTATTCTTCAATATATTTATTTCTATTTGAAAGATTAATTTTGAAACATTTAATTTGTGTCTCGATTCAGAAATCATATTCGTTTAAGTCCTTGGTAACAGTTTCGCTTGCGTGCAAACTGATATCAAGGTACGGGTATGCAATCAACCATAATTGTCTGGGGTGTGTATGCATCCCTGGCTGAGTTAGACTATCAGACAATTGCTTGCTTATGTACAATGCGCATGACTTATTGATACGTTGTTAATTATACACCCAGATATTAATAAAAATGTAAAAGTTTTCACGCTTTCCAAGTGTGTATGATTATACATTACGGATTCGTTGTAAGAATATTTTTCTCTCAACGATATCTCACACACGGCTTTGAAAACCCCACAGCGTGTCGTCTGTTATTGTAATTTCTATTGAGATAACCTGACCAATGTGGCCAGGTCAGATAATTGTCAACAGATAATGGTTATATTTAACATTGAAGCCTTCGCTGTCACGGTCTTATTCCAATTATGACTATCCTGAAGCTATTCTGAGTAAACTAGTACAATGTTAAAGGATGAGAAAGAAATTCCTAACATTTTATTCCGATTGAAAGAAACATCCCATATCATCTGAGTAATAGTTGATATTATGTCTTTTTGTATCTCGCAATAGTTTTTTTTCGGCCTGTCTACTACATGTACATGTATTGGTTGTTTTCTAGTATAAAGGTCCTCTGGCTAAGGGCAGTATGCATTAAGCAATACCCTTGAGCAGTAAACACCAATGGATGAATTAAGGAATGCGATTTTATCAATAATTCAATGAATCAATCAAGGAACATTTCCTCTTAATGTGCTTTTTTTGATATGCGGTATAACAGAGGTCCTTAAATTTGTATCCGTGGCGATGAATTTGTTTGTGTTCATCAGTTCGACTGGCACGTTATCATACAGATGAAATAACTATTATTAATCAGAAAAACAAATCATTTTCAGTACTGTGTCTGAGCCCTTATTCAAAACATTTGACCAGAAATGATTGTATACTCTACGGTACAGTGGAAGCTGAGTTTTGTATCGATCTGTAATGCACTTAAG
>JAVFBZ010027005.1:0-11241 GCA_032466195.1 Katharina tunicata
GAGATTCAGGTCTATCTAGAAACTTGTCTCTGAGAATTGATCTAGAACATGAGATAATGTATCGACTTTAATTAGTCCATATCCCTGTGCCAGTGTGATTACTCTTGACAAAATATATATTGTTTTATTCTTCCGCCATTGTAACTAGATTTTAAACAAACCAGAAGATTCAAATTATAGACCCTAGCAAGTTGTTAACAAAACTGCCAGATTTGTTCACAAATTTGTAGGCTCTTTAACTTGACTTTTACTTTGATATATTTTTTATTACTCTATTACTTTGTGTTTTCGTTTCCTACCCCTTTAACTATCGAACGAGACTACATTCATCGTCAGAGCTGATGACCTCGTGCGAAAGCTAAGGCATTAAAATGTACAAAGTAACCGTCGCCATCTTGGCTTAGTTAATCTTGTGAAACCTGTCCAACTATATCCAGTGTTTATACTATCAGTGATTTAACTTTAAAGGAACTAAACCGCAGCATTTCGGCTAAAAGTCGACTGGAACGAATTAATCCGGGTTTTCTATATTTTTCTAAAATGGCCCGAAATTCTGCGGTATAGTACAATGTACCTTTAATGAGCATACATGCATATACTTTAAACAACTTGATGAATTAGAATTTGCAACTACCCAAGCTGCTTTTTCGGAACAGTTAGAGTTTGTAGCAAACGTGTTAACCATTGACCGTTAATCATTACTCAATGATTTTCTCTGTTTTCTTCTCTCTGTTTCTTCTTTCTATTTCACGTCTGTTCCATTTATTCCACCGTGATTTTATGTATATGTAGTTTATGTATTTAGTGTACAATATGCCTATGCAATGTTTACAGGACGTTATTCGTTGAAGATTGGCGGGTGGTTGGGTGGGAACCTCCTGTGCCCTGGTGCTCACTGAGCTAAGGGGCACAGGATGCCGATTTGTTGTGGTGTCCTGTTTTGTTAATGTTATGTAAATGTTTTTTCCTGTCTTGCATCTCGCCAGCATCGTTTAAGGTGGTTTCCTTCACCGATTGGGCTGGCACGCCGTCATATAAGTGAAATAGCATTGAGTGCGGCGTTAAACCCCAATCAAACAAACAAATCGTTGAAGTTTGAAAATCCCAGACCTTTCACAATTAGTCACGGAAGAGGAAGAGTTGAGTGGGTTATTATTTCCATGGTCTGAGAGCCATATTTAAATTTTCTACAATTTCATTATATTATATTCTTGTATTATTTAACTTCCGTCTAAACAAATCTTTCACGATTAAAATATATTGGTGTATCACGCTCAATGATATTTCACCAATACAGCGGACTTTGTAATGCCGTAATTGACTGGAAAACGAGGGAAGAAACTCTTAGACACCACCCCGCGATCTCCGCAGCCACCGGAACACTCCCCTAATTACCAAACGTCGACAACGGGATTCAAACTATACGGGTTAAAGTGAAGAGGACGCTCAACTAACCAAGCCACGATACGGACTTATGTATCAGTCGAAATACCAATAGTCAGTCTGTTGGTATTTATATACGCTCTACTAAAACTGTGCAGTACCTTTTAATAGATGCATAGTACTGGTCGATAAAGTCTCTAGCCTGTACGACCAGGTCTTCCTTGCTTCGGGGCACTCCAGGGGGTCTCTTCAACTGGTGCGCCATGATGGAACCTAGACACTTATCGGGAGTGCACGGAACTTGCTGCAAAAAATATATCCGATGGTCTATAACGATATCATTTCTAATCATTCATTTATTCATTCATTCGTTCGTCTTTAATTCATTTACTTTCATTTTTTTTATTTATTCCACAACGTATTTATTCATTCATTCATTCTTGCATACATTCGTCCCTTTCTTCCGTCTGCCCTCATTTCCTTAATTCATTCGCATGGCCATTCGTACATTCTTAATTGTATTTACCTATCAAAATCTTCATTCATAAAAAAACATGTATTTATTTACTTATTCTTTCATTCGAGCATCTATATTGGTTAATTTACGTCCAGAATGTAACAAAGCGTTTCTACCAGAGGCTTGATTAAGGCATGAACAGAATTTGAATAATGATAGATAATGATACTTTTTCCCCTTTACGAAATACATTTTAATGAGCCTCACACACAAACAATATCGTGTGATAAAGTGTTGTTCCATTAAACTCTTAACGTAAGTTGTTGGGGTTTTTTTTCAACGTAAGTTTGTCGTCCACGGGGACGATATTGTTTTTGTCATATGACATTACTTGATAGAGGTGCCAGAGAAATCTTTCACACGATAAATATTTTTGATGGATGATCCTTACCTCGATGGCTTTAGGATGAAGCGTGTCAATAGAAACTTTCTCGTCGGCCACATTGCGTAGTTTTATGAATCTTTTGGGAGAAGCAGACGAGCCCCTCCTGTCCGACAGGCGGCGCTGCATGGCGGGGCTCTGGAGAGCGATACTGGAGCGTCTTTCGCGGGAACGCTTTAATTCATCCGTGCCATTTTCTCCAGTATTAGCTTTTTGATCACCGGGTTTGGGTCCATTTGTCAAATCAACTTTATTAGAGTTACTCAACTCATCTCCCTTTTCACTGTGAGTTTTTTCTGGGGAGTATTCCATGCTTCCCTTTTCTTTCCCATCATGATTACTCCTGATTTTGATGTCTCCTTTTAGAATCACTGTAATTTCGTCGCTATCCTGCCGGATCTCAATGCTACGCTTGCGATGGTGGTTTGGCAGTTTGCAATGAACATTTTTTTCCGTGGTCATTACAGTGTTGTCGTTGCCTGACCGCGGAACTGATTGTAGAATAATCTTAGGCGACCCTTCCTGGCCGTCATTCAACAACGTCTCGTCATATCGTTTAGACGATTCTGATCCGTTGCTTAGATTAACCTGACAGCTTATCTCACGCGTTTCTGTGGCAATCTTGGAATTATCGCCATTTTGACCAGATTCTGACGTGACTGAAAATCTGTTTTTCAATGATCGTGCTGGACTACACTCCCCATTACAAACACTCCTTGGGCTAGACGGCGTAGAACACAGTGGTGAAGGGGAGCGGGTACGAGACCGGCGGACTCGGTTTAGCGGCGAACCTTGTAAACTAGCCGGTTCAGTAATACGAACTGTCCGTGGGGCCCCATTTTCAAGGAAAATTGTTTGTAGATGAGTGGTGTAGCCATCGGGGCCCCTCAATAACAGAACCACTGGGGCTTCGATCTGAACTGATTTCAAAATCTCGACAGAGTTCTCGTAGGACATTTCAGTGATTTCAATGTCGTTAATTCTCAACACAGTGTCCCCAACTTGTACGAGACCACTCTCTTCGGCTATACCGCCGCTAAGGACCTCAGAGATGATGACACAGGGCTTACTGTTCTTCTGCTTCACGAGGAACCCGAGCCCCGTCTCCCGCCTCTTCATCAGTCTCACGCGTATCGTGTTTGGTAAGGCATCCATGTTCACAAAGGACACTTAAGTTTTATCACTTTAAATCACTTCTTTAATATGTTCGAATTCTAAACACTAGGCTAGAAATGAGATTAGGACGACATAAACAACATAATTCCTTTCCCATCCAGAAACACGTTATCCCTTTTATCACTTGTCATTCAGTTTTCATGTCTCGCCAGATATGGAATAAAAATGAATTTATTCTGAATCCTATCACGCACCTCTTTGTGCCCTTCTTCTGATTAAACAAAGCACAAAGACTGTTGTTTAACTTAAACGACCTTCACTTCATGATACGGTTCTATCAATTTTCATCCCAACCAGATATCGAATCAAAGTTTATTTAATCTGTATCCTATCACTTTGACCTTCTTATCACATCAATCATTTGATAACCTTTAATGGATGAGAATGTTTTGTCCCTGTCAATTGCATTGCCAAGACATCCAAGAGAACGTCTGAAAACAAATAAAAGACTTGTTCATTAAAAAAACTGGTGTGATAAATTTGTTCACTGTAAAGAGAGTCCTTAATGTTTCATTTATTTGTTTGATTGGTGATTGACATCGTACTCAAGGGTTTTTCACTTACAAGTATATGACCAATTGCGTTGCCGGTGTAAGGTGCAAAACAGGGATGAAACCTAGTGATATCCACCTGGCGATCTTCTCATGCACCGGAAACTTCCCTTATATACCTGGATTCGACTGGTGTTTCGAACCTATACCGGGAACAGTGACTAAACAGTCGAAGGCTAAACAACGCCCCTGTGTGTTTTTCAGTTTAGAATTGAGCTGTTTGCATTTAAATATAATAGAACAAGTAATACATATATTAAAGAAAGGCGTAAAATTTAGTCTTAGAGAATGAAATTTCGTTTGTTCAATGATTTCTTTTCTTGGTGGATAATTTCGCATATGTTTTGAAAAGGAAATGAGTATATTCTGCAACCGTTAGTACTTCTGAAAAAGTAGACTTTGCTATTAGAGACTTGTTTCACAAAACCCATTTTACTCTGAATGAATTCCACTGAACAACTGAAAACAACACCATTAACCGTGGTTGAGGTTTTAAGCCTAAAAAGCATAGAACGCAGTTAATACAGTTAACACAAAGTGCTTCAAATTTAAAAGAAATTGCAGAATCCTTGTGAATAGTTAAATTAGCGTATAACACACATTTTCTTTTATCCCTTGATTATGGTCATACAAGTCTGTCTTACCATTGAACGTAATATTTGCATGAGAAATCAAAATATTTCAAAATCGAACCACGAATAACTATTTTAATAGCATTTATTGTACCCTTTTTAATTATCATAAAATTGATTAACTAATGTACATAAATTATAGTAATTAAAAATGATGACACTGCCGTGATAGACATAAACTGCTAGTTAAAGGGGGGAAACGACCACAAATTGTCTCTGGGAGTAGCCAGTCGGTTATCGGGCGGTGTGGAGAGGGGATATCGACTGGCTGTCTACGCTGTCATCGATGTGCACCGTTATACATTATGCGGTAGGGGGTTAATTGGCATTTGTCCTCAGAAATGGTGGAAAATTGAAACACGTTCGTCTAAAATCAAATTACCAAGTCTCTATTTAATACGGTGTTGCTCTGAATAAAGTCCAGTCCTGGTCAATAGAAGACAATGTATGGATAGCTGTGTTTATAGCTCCTGGGGACCAGGGCGCGCTCAGATAACCAGCTAAGTCCATCAGCATCAACTCAATAGTATAACAGGGTGAAGCGAAAATTGACCAACACAACCCCTATAGTAAAACAAGGTACATACAATATAACGGCGAAATTGGTCATCAAAGTAGCAACTCTTGAAAAACAATTCTCTTCCTTTATGAAGTTTTATCTGGTTTGGCCAACTAAGTGTGGCTATTCGGCCAGTTAAATTTAATTGCACCAATTTAATCGATATAGTTTCCAAGCAAATGAATGTAACGAACTTAACCACGTATGTATAGAAATCTACCGCAAAGAAACATTAATTTTTTCGTCTTAACTAAGTATGGAAAAGAGATTCAAAACATAAAAAGAGCCTAGCAAAACAAGTACAATTGAACTTTGGACCACGATCTGAGCACACGGTAGATATCGCTAATTGCGACGTCATTGCCGCCATCTTGAAATCGTGACGTCGTATAAAAAATCGGACTCCGTCAAAAGATGCACAATAATCCAAATAACAATAAAGGTAAGTTACGAACCTGTATAAAAATAAAGAACAAGAACAAGAGAAGTAGCGACGAGGGTTCCTGATCATACAGGTCGAAGAGAAACTCAAAACAAGAAATTAATGTATGTCTAGTTCAAAGCATATGTTCATATTTGGTATATTTATATATTTATTACAGTTTTGAATTATATCAAGATGACTTCCTTTCGGGTTGGTGGTCGGGTGTTTGGGTGGGAGCCTCATGTGCTCTGTTGGTCTCTGAGCTTATGGATATAGAAAAGCTGATTTGTTGTGGTGTCCTGTAAATCTACTGTGGTGTCTTCTGTGTTGCCAGCGTCATTTAAAGTCACATACGCACCCAGATATTCTGTATTTTGGGTTTTTACAGAATCACATGAATTATATATATTTTCATAAAAAAGTAAAAGTTAGAGGTATTCCATTAATTCTACCCCTAGATTTGAAGGTAAAGGTAGCTTAAGCCTGGTAAAAGTAAATTGGAAATGTGTCAATCTGCTGTCACACCTTAGACACACTTTGATGTACCGACGTCACTCCGTGTTAGCCACATCCCTTACAAGGTTCAAAATGTTGGCTCGTTACAAACAAGGTCATATGCCGCGGTTGGATCAAAGTCTTTGTGAGCAAATATGAGTAGCCCTCTTTCCGTTAAATTCGAATGACTGCTAGATTTTTACTGGTCCGTACACTGCTTGATACCAAATGAATAATTTTTATTTTAACGTGACTGTTTTAATTTTTGAACAAACATCAAATCTTGTAAAAAATCAAGGCAAACAGAATAAGTTGAAAAATCCTAATTTTGGGTGCGTATGTGACTTTAAGTTGGTTTCTTTTGCCCATTGTGCTGGCATGCTATGATTGTGAAATAACCTTAAAGACTCTGTACAACCTCAATCAAACAAACAAACAAATCCGTTTTTCGGAATGTCCGTTATGGTAAATTACTCGTAACTTTTCTGTCGAACTTTCGTCTTTTATAGCATACTACTTCCGTACACTATATCAGCATGTCTTCCTTGTTCAGAGTTTGCTTTATGTTAATTTACTCAAATCCGATTTGCAGAACTCCAGAACTTCAAGTATGTGCCAAATTACTCCTATTGGTACTTGTTTTAAATAGTTTCTTCCTAGAGCGATGAAAGACGCGCGCATGGAATGGAATATTTAACACGAGGACAAAATTATGGTGGCAAGCATGAATTTCTTCTTCACTTCATGGGATAATCTTGTTTCACTTTTCATAGATTTATTTATTAATCGCTTTTGTTTTGGCGCTTAACGTTGTACATTGATTGATTGGTTGATAAAGAAAACAACCATAACACAACTTTGCCAACAAACAATGACTAAGTACATGGGACACAAAGATGATGGACATCAACTAAAACGGCACGCATTAAGTCATGTTAACTGATGGACGAGATTTCACGAGATTTATTCCAGATCTCGGAATATGATATTTGTTTTTATCTATCACACGGGAAGTTAAAGCAAAAGAAAGTACCGGCCTGAAAGACAGCTTTTCAAAACGAAACCCCAGCAGTACCCGGAAGTCAAGTAGAAGAGAACGAGATTTACATGGCCTGTTTCGGAAAGTCAGAGAGCAACGCGTCGGCTTTGTGTCGTCGTGTAGAGATCACTGATTTACAATGCCCATCTCCAGAATTCAGAACTGTTCTTGGAAAATAGGCAAGACACCGTCTCAACTGGCGACATCCAGTTAAAATTAATTAGCTTGTGCTTATTTAAGTACAGAAAATTTCACCAAAGTTTGTTTGTTTGTTTGATTGGGGTTTTACTCCGTACTCAAGGTTATTTTACTCATATTACGGCGTGCCATCCCAACCAGTGAAGGAAACCACCGTAAACGACGCTGGTAACGTCCAAACAGGACAAAGCACTACATAACAAAACAGGACAACACAACAATACGGCCCACTGTGTCTCTTAGTCCAGAGAGCACCAGGGCACAGGAGGCTCCCATCCTATCACCCGCACATGGAATAGCAACTGAGTTAAGTAACCACGTGCTCATAAAATAAAGATAAGGTTACAACAGGAAGGATCTTTTGCAGTGGCACATATACTGTGTATACCTTAACCACAATGAGGATCTTGTGGGCCCAAATAATAAACGAAAATAAAAAACTAAAACATACAAAGAAAATACTTTTGTTTGTTTGATTGATTGGGATTTTACGCTGTATTTAAGAAAAAAGGTTGTTGCAGGGCAGATCCTGTTTGATAGACCGTAGAAAGCAGATAGATAGATACATATGAAGTCTTGAAGCAGTGCCACCGATAATCACATATAAACCTTATCTTTAACTGCACACAGGGATAACTTTTTAAAGGTTTACAACAAGATGGTCAGTCAACGACGTAGAGTCAAGGACTGGACGGTAGGGAAAATGGTTGTTTGATTGGGGTCAAACGGCGTACTTGTTGTTATTTCACTTATAAGACGTCGTGCCAGCCCAATCGGTGAAGGAAACCATCGTAAACGACGCAGGCAACATGCAAGACAGGACAAAACATTACATAACAAAACGTGACACCACAACAAATTGGCCTCCTGTGCCCCTTAACTCAAAGAGCACCAGAGCTCAGGAGGCTCCCACCCATCCACCCGCGGTAGGGAGAATGGTTTGAGTCTCTCTTTTTTTCTAGTTTTTTTTTTTTTGGGGGGGGGGTTGCAGTAGGGCCCAACACCTTTACTTTACTATGTACAACTGAACCACAATTGGGGACTGAGTGGGCCCCCAAAATAAACTAAAACCAAACGAAAAACATGCATACTGTAGGAAAGATTTTTTGATTGATCTGTGTTTTTCTCCGCACTTAAGGTTGTTTCTCTCATATGACGGCGTAGAAAATATGAATAATGATTATAAAATATTATGGACATTTTATTCAATTCTGCCTTGAGTATCAGTGTAACCATTTTTAAAAAACACGGTCCATTGATTGACTTAGATGACGGACCTAGCATGTAATCACTAGGCATTTTGAATATAGCTGTGATCACGTCAAAGCGAGGCTGCTGACGCTTGACCTGATTAATCGACCTATGAAGACATTTAAAATCTCTCACGTGACTTGATTCTCTTGGTGCATTGGTCATTTCGACCTATAATGGTATGCTAAATATTTCTATTTTATTTCTTCATTTTCTTAGCTGTTACCTGCTCTATGTCAATTTTTATTAGCGCGGATTGGACTTGATGTCCTACAGGATACGTTTATCTACATGGGATACAAGTATTGCCTGCAGCGGTAAATACACCGCTAATGGGATAAAAAAAAAAAGGCCTGTCATTACACAAAAGCCGATAATCGGAGAGGACAGACGGTACCAGTGATAGGCGATGTCAGTGTACCGTAACCCTCCCCTGTATGAGTCAGAATATATTATGATATTTACCCTGTTGTAAGGATCTAACAACCACCTCATCAGTCATACAACTTCTTACAAGTAGTCATCTTTATAATCGTTATATCCCTAACATACCCGTATGTAGTATGTTATAACTGTAATACGATATCGTTTACGTCATAGAATCTACCATTGATTAAGCCGCATATCAAACAAGAGAACCAGGTCCCTAAAGTCCTTAGCAAATACCTGTCACAATTGCTAATCAGCAATGAAGATGTCAAGCCCTTTAACATCATTTGGTTGACTTTCGCGTTCGTCAAAATGGCTTAAAAATGATTTAGTTAAGTAACAGATGTGTTTAAACACAACTGTAACAGAAAATAAACATTTACCAGACGTATAAACGTTCAAATATTTCGTTCATAAATCAACTTTATGACAAGTGTTTTGGTATTATATTTATTTAAACTGAAGTCGGCGAGTGACGAGAAATATAAGGAATATTATATAATCGTTATGTGGAGACATGACATCGTGAGTTTGTTTGTTCGATTGAGATTTTACGGCACCCTAGCGAAACGACACTTGCAACACAGAACACAAAACATGTACAAACCTGGACACCTCAACAACTCGGCTTCAAGATTCCCCTTAGCTCAAAGAGCAACACGCCCAGCCAATGAGAGACAGGCACCGAATGGCCAGCAGTACATGCTTGCCACCTGGACTACTCGTCTATCCGGCCTTTTTCTGAACTAGTATCTGTTCAACTTGAGAGATTTTCTTAAAAAAAACGAAGATACCGTTTTAAAAGTCTCACAACTCGATTATGTAGCTTACACAGTCGGTTTCAATATTATTCTCATTGCACTTTTATATAAGTAAACACGTTGTTTATTCTGCATAGTAGTGAAATTATCACATTAATTTCCTAGATGTCTGTTTTAATTGGCCTCATTTAGATCGTTGTCTTAGTATCGAGAGTGGGTGTTGGTTTAAACACCGGATACTCATCGCGCTACCGGAAGTCAAGAACATGGCAACAAAGTTACATACAAGATGGCGCTGTCACTCTCGTGACAGTTCGTGTACTTCCGGCAATCGTCTGGTATCTCCGTCACTTAGATAATGTTATACCCAGAAATGATCGGAAGGTAGCTATTATTGCCTGACCCTCACGACAAGACAGAGCTCATAGCGGAGTTTTGAGATAATAGTGTTTAATATAGGACTTCGATTACCTCTTAAATAAATTGCGAATAACCAGTATATATTGTTCTAAGCTAGCAATAGACCCTAGCTCTTTTTCTCCAGATTAAAGTACAAAAAAAGCAAAACGAAAACGACAAAAAGGAGGGAAGATCGGTTAAATGAGTAACGAGTGAATATAAATCTTAGCCGGCCAAATTAATGAATAACCTTCAGTAAATTAGCTATGATATTTTATCCAATTTCCTATGTATATTCTTGTGCATGTCGCTTGTATGTTAACTGCTGACGATGGCACAAAAAAAAACGGAAACATTCAGTCAATATGAGTCTTTCGTTCTTTGGAGTTTTACAACTTGTGTAGGCCTACTTAATCCACCTCAATGTAAATGTACATCAATTCTAAACGTTACGGTATTCGTGAAAAATTTACAAGTCTTCATGTGTAGGCTTACATAGGCCATCTCGTCTCTCTAGAACTGGCTTCTTGAGATTTTGGTTTCGTCAAAACCGGATTATGAGAAAGTGTACCTACGTGATTCACGCTTGATTCCATTCCAGGGTTAAGTCAGATTTGTGATTGGGGCAAGGGTAGATTTCTGAGTTAAAGTTCCAACTTACCTTAGTCTAGCTTTAACACTAACCCAGTTTATCAAATCTAGCCTCATTCTACGCTACTTTATATTCCTTTTTGACTAATGAACGGCAGATAGTGAACATTATATTATGGAATCCGACACAAGATGTCTTAATCGTTTTGAGTCTTACTATTAATTGAGGTACGGCGAATATTATCTGATGAAATATGATCCCTCCTGCCTTGATCTGCTTAAGTACTATTATTAATTGAGTTATAAATGTGAACTATTTGGCAAAACCCAAGAGCAATGCATGAAATTTGACCAAAAGAAAAGAACGGTAGCTAAAACATGGTGGCTGAATAGAGGCGAGTCTGAACTGCTCCGATCATTTCGATGTGTATAACTAAGTAACTTTACTTTTTAC
>JAVFBZ010027016.1:0-11241 GCA_032466195.1 Katharina tunicata
AAATCAGTTGACGAGCATGCCCAATTTCAATAGGCTTCCCAGAATTCACTAGATACATAGTATATATAAATTTGGTGGCCAAACGTGATTTTGATTCAGAGATATCATAATATAGAAAAAGTTGAAAAAGGGGCATAACTCCATAAATTCTGTGACGAGCATGGCCAATTTCGAAATGCTTCCTTCAATTCACTAGATACATAACAAATCCAAATTTGGTGGCCGTACATGATTTCGTTTCGGAGATATCGCGGTAACGGACGGACGGACGGACGTACAGACGGACGGACGTACATGATGACGACAATACACCTAGGCCAAAATTGGCCGAGGGGTAAAAAATTTTGTGCTATTTCACATAATTAATTAAGTATAATAACTTCTGAAAATACACTACACAATTTGAGCACGTTTGATGTGATTTTCGCGTAGAAATTTAAACTGGAACGTCTTTTGAAAAAAGTATATAACAATGCGACATCGTATTGACGATACAAACGTGATATAATCTCTCTATGACGTATTTACGATTGATTATTTTGTGATAATATCACCAGTGATATGTAATATGTGAGAATGTAAAAATATCTTCAGTCAAGTGCTACAAATATCGAGCACTGGTTAAACCGTTTTAGGTTATAATCTTAACCTCAAGCATAATTACAAACATATAAGAGAATTTACGATCAATACGCAAAGCTAAGAATTTCTAATATAATGTCAGTTGTGAAACAGCAGGGGAGATTAATACGACCCTCTGTGGTGTACGACTTTAATTGTGTGATATTTCTTTGAATACTAGAGCTGACTATAAATTTATCTATCAAACCAGAGGCGGATGGTTGGCTCAGGCGCTTTCAGAGCAAAGTAGCACCAGCAAGCCAATTGTTTTGACCTATTTTTTGTACTGTGGTGTCCTCATATTTTGCCCTGTCGGTAAGAAAGGTTTCATTCACCCATTGGGCTGGCACTCCATCGTAAAACTCAATCAATCAATGAATCCATCAAATCAAATATCGCCCTCAAATGAGGGATTTTCTCCCGTTTAATGCTCCAATGGTATAAATGTTATGCCGAGGTAATCTTTGGCTAAGACGATGAAAAAGTAATAAGTTTGGTTAACGACCATTGCTGCTGTCAAGTCTCTTAAGAATGATTTTTGCAAATTATCCGCAAATAGAGGAAGATTGGATTGGTACACACACCAAGGTTCAGACAGTCAGTAGATTCTGTGATTTAGAGGTGAGACGACACTGGTCCATCTGTGGTACTAACTACGCCCTGGTGGCCTCAGCTAAATAATGTTACTTTAGTTTGTCTCCAGATTATACACACACGGAAAGAATCAAGCCACCAAATGACTGAAATGTCAGATTCTCTGTTTGACAATAACGGTGTGTCTGTGGACATTGTCCAGTAACTGTTTTCTGAATCGTATAACTTCCTGAGTATGACAAATGAGTGCTAATTTCATCTTTTTCTGTGCATTTAATGAACAAGAAAGAGTTATATTATTTGACAACACAATATTTGCAGATAACAGTTCACTGGGTTTTGTTTGAACAAATAAAAAAAAAATCAGGAAACTATGTCATTATATAAACGTTTCTTTAAACGTAGGGATAAATTATAAAAAAAGCCATAGTCCTTGAATTTATAATTGAATACTGTTAAAAGTGGAGGATAAGACTTGTGGGCTGGGTATATTGTAAACATTACTATCATTTGATTATCTTTTTGAAGTATCTTCCACTATAAATAAAGCGATTCATACATTCAGTAATATTAGAATGTGTACTGAATAAGTTCTGATCTTACATTCATGCTGTCATACTGAGTACTGACGGAACAAGATCGTCATTAGAGAGCTAATACTTTAAGTAACTTCCCACAATTGTGTTGTGCCAAGAGTCGGATGTGTGAATATAACGCCATCATATACGCGATATACCCTGGGGTAGGGCGTTAAACACCAAACACCAAATCAATCAATTGTACTGTAGGTGTGATGTCATGAGAGAATGCATGTAGGCCTACGCACGTTCGATCTTTCCTTTCATCTGTAGTTTTACGTATTGTTCAATTGCAATGTTGTTCTCACCGATACCGTTTGTGGCGTCCAAGTCAAATTCTGAAATCTGTATAGAATTGCAACTGTGAAATGTTGTCAAAGTGCTTCTTTACCCTGAATAAGCACATGTTATGTGTTTATAAGATACATGTTATGCCTTCATTTAAGTTAGTGCTAGTAAATGTTCAGAACATTTAACTATTCAAAGAATGGATGCACAAAGTTCACAGCATTGGTTGTATGTATAACTGACTGAAAAACATCGCCGTCTGTTTGCAGTTAAATCGCCGTATTGATTTTTATGTTCTGTTTTATGTGCGGGCCTTCCAGTTTTTATATCAGATAAAATAAGATAATGTAGCGGCGAATGCAATTTGTGACACAAAGTTCAGTGTTAGAAATTATCTTCGTAAACTTTCATAGTATACAACAAGGCTTTCTTCGGGGGCTGGCGTGATACGATGTATTATGAACCTTCAACCATATTCCTTGTGTTTTACTTGGTCAATTTGCCAGGGGATAAAAACCCGTATACCCTGCGATAATTTTCCACTCATGGGTAATAAAAAACAAACATGGCCGCTTGCGCTTCAAATTTTGTTGTCTGGATTTAATAACATTTACTGTAATATTCGACATTAAGTTGGAAAAGACATAGTTTAAACACAATTTCTTCACAATCGCTACATTTAAATGACGGTAAAATATCGGAAACGTCGGTTTTTACAGACTTAAGTTTGAAGATTTTTAAAATAACAGAAGTCTTAAAAGCCTACACAACATGGTTTCCATTTTCTTGAACATGTGTTTCTGGTCGAATTTTTAGTAATCCTATGCCCTAATCAAGATGCTTACCACTTGACTAGACATTGAAGAAGACTTTGCACAATGTAGCATTACGCAAATTGCTTATCAATTAAATACGCCTATATATAATGTTCCGCAATTCTCTGTTTGCATTTTAAAATAGAGAAATGTAGAATATTACCCTCACATGAAGATTATTTACTTGAGAATGAGATAAACTTCCTTTACAATTATAGTCTTCAAAGTATTTCCATTGTGTAAAAAAAATTAAAGCTTTCGTGTAGTTGATTTCGGGCGTTAACTGAACGTGACATCCATTAACCATATGTCATCAGGGTAAGGGGCCTGTGTTGAGCCGCGTCAGATCGTCGTGTTAACAAAAGCTGCATGTGTAGGGTCGAATGCCATGCACTTCTCAAGAGACTTTAACAAATAACGTGACTTCATTGCTACGATTTTACTTGCTGTAGTCCTTGTGTTATATGGGCCCTTTTCGGGCACTGTAAAACCAGATAAACAGCTGATCTTCGATGAAACTGAAAGCCTTCGGCATTGTAGTGCAAGAATTATCTCTCCTGCGATATTGAATAATTTGTATATTTATAGGACGGAGAGTGAAAGTGGGTTACTTTTACAGAACGATCACCCTACGAACGAGATTCAGTTCGTAGCTTTTTAAGAAACAAATATGACCGTTGCAAATAAATAAACACCTGCCGTTTGTCAAGATTTATGTCTTCTTCAATTTGAGCCTAATATCGACAGTCATCCCGAGTAAGAAGATAAAACATTAAATGTTAATTTTCGTTTTAACTGAATGCATGTAAGGAAGCGTTTTCTTAATTTGGTTAAGAAGATTATGTAACTTGAGTTGTATCTGATGTCCAGCGTTGCGTGCTCTCGGCAAGAGAGAAGTTACATTTATCGGATTTTTGTATTAAATAACGTGCACAAATGTGCTTAAACAGTAAAATTTATTTTTTTAAAAAGAATATTTGAATAATATGGGAATATTTATATACACGCATTGTCTTTCAATCAATGGCAGATGTCAATATGCATTAAAAACTAGAATTTTTTTAAATTTCGTAAACAATTAAAACTAAAAAAGCTGCATTTAAAGGAAGAGAAAACATATCGCTAACACATACCTTTATCCAGAAAATGTGGTCAACATGTGAAAATTGCGGTAAAGATTCTTTTAAACAGTGCACCATAACTTTACAACATCAAGTCAAAAGTATAAGATCGGCAACCAATAAAGTCCCACAATGTGGCATTGTCAGTGAGAACAGTTTAAAATTCTCCCTTAGCCAGTTTCTTAAGTGTATATATATTTCCCAGGACCAAATTTATTCGTCCCAATACGCCACAATGTGCATTACATGTACACGATACGAATGACAACAATGGAACAGATCTGTAATGTCGGAAATTGAAGCTATCCATAGATCCAAAAGTTGTATTCTGATTGGTTAAAAATTATCTAGCGTCGATGCTGACAATAAAAAAGGGCAAGCCACATAGCTTCGTGTAGTAGAGTGATATAGATTTGAATGCCGATTTCTCAGCTTTATAAAACTTAAAAGCTGAAAAAAAGTTTTTTTTCTAACCAGAAGAAAACAGACTTTCTATCCGTAGTACGCGTTATCAAAAGTTTTTCATTCCTTTATTGTGTTCCATACCTAAATAATCTTTATTCAATCATTGGACAGTAAGAAAGAACAACGAATCTAGCCCCTAGTCATTGTTTGAAAAGATTATATTGTCCGTAGCTGCTATCATTCGGTTTGCTCTGGCTAGATGACGGAATTGCTTACAGCCGAATACAAATCTGGCTGGCTCTGTAAGATTATTGGTTTAAACTCCTTCAACCAAGTTGGTCCCATTTTTACACGTCAATTGTTATTGAGTAAAGAAGTGTTGCAATTACCTCCGCTGAATACTATTCTGGAAGTGGAAGTGAATTAAACGTGTAGACACAGTAAATGGAAAAGCATATATATCATTCACGGATGTCTGTTTGGATTGCCATATTTCATGCCATATGTCACTTTCCATCAAGCAAAGGTAGCTGACTATAATTGCCTCCAAGCATATCTACGTCATCAGTTATCACAATGCATTGTGGGTGAAACCAGGGGTTGATTGAGTAAACATGGCGGATTTCAGACTGATTTTACACATCAGGTCGCTGTGGGTATTGTGAGGAACCGGTTATAACCTGGACTTACGTAAGCAAAACAAAAATTAAACAAAGGTTTATGCAGTTGAGCCCGGATTACGTCCATAGTGCATGGCGGTAAACATCTGCTGACGTAGTTATTGGTGGGCCCTATTAAATTTTATCATTATACATACATGTCTAACTCTACAGATGGACAACCATCAACCCCACAGTGATGATTACACCTGGAAGATATTCGTCTTTGTGTGACGACAATTGGCTAAACTATCTGGCCAAGTTATAAACTAATTGCACCATTTTAGTTAGAATTTAGGTCATATTCCTGCCACAAAATATAAAAAATCATAATGAAGAGCAAAATATGACACACAATACGATTAAATAATTCATTTGAAGTCCTATGGAGGATGAAAGATTTGTAATGAAACAGTTGATGAGAATACGGATGAATCTTTAAAGGAAAATACTAAATTTAACATGCCAGCCGCGTGTAAGTCGACCTGAATATAGGTATCTTTTTTTGTATCTATTTGAGTAAGTATTGGGTTTTATTGATGTGAAAAATAACAGACATATCGACTTATTCTACAGTAACTTGAACTCTATGGCACTGGTATTGAATCATATTAACTCGGGTTTTAACCTGCAGATATTTATACCACCATGGTAAGTATCTCTTGATTAAAGCGGAACACGCAAATTCGGCCAGTATCAGGGATTTTAAGGATTTCTGCATAAATATGTTCACTTCCCAAGACATCGAAAATACGTTATCATTTCACCAAACCACGAAGGTTGAGTTTTGGTGCGGATTGGATGTTACATTACAATACAGTTATGAGTTTCTTTTAACCATTAGATGTATAAATTCCGTTAATTCCACTGAAACTTATTTCTTTCATTTCTGTTTTAATATTGAATGAAAGTTTTGCCACATGTCGGTGTTCAATAAATGGTTTACAAAGACGTGTTATATATAACAAGCCGTGCGCTGCCTTAAACAGCTGCCACGAAGAAGGCATACAATAGAACAAGACCCACAATAATTATTGCTGAAGCTTATTAATCTACTCTGAGAAAGTACTGTTACATACCACATGTTTACATACGTGCACTCTAAAGAATATATCTCCATATATTGGAAATTAAATAAATAACACAATGAGGACGAATGATTTAAATTTTTTGATAAATTTCTATTGTTAGCCATTTCTACTTTGGTAAATTCTAACTGTATTTGTAACAATGAGTAGATAAACAATATAACTATTTTCTTCACTGTGTATAACAGTAAGCAACATACGCCAATGCATGTGATCAAATGACTCAATTGATTAAAGACAACGCAAGTACATGTACTTCCAAGGAGATGTCCATCCAAACCTCAAGTAGGGTGCAAATGAAAGGCCTTGATGAGCTGTTTGCAGATTAAATTTTAAATATTATTTTGCGATTTTTTTGTGAGGAGAAAAGGTCATTTGTAGAATTTAAATGTAGAGTGGACGTTTGAGACCATATCTCTATGAATTTAAAAAAAATAAATAAATGAAATGTTTGTTATATGAACGACTGATAATGGATGCAAAGTTTGCAGGTTCATAAACTAAATTAATCCAAAGCAGTTATTTACATTCTTAATAATATTTATCTGTATTAGTTTGTTTAATTTATATTTTTTATCGTTTTGGCGCAAATCTTGACTCCAACTTAGATTTGTCCTCAATATCTCCCAAAACAACACAATGTTCAATGTGACAAACAGTTTTCTTTATTACCGATTGATTGAATAGAATGGCTTTCGATATGCCCTATTAAACTTGAAGATTAAACGGATGATTGATGATCATCATATTTCATACTTACATGAACTAGATACACAGCCATACAACAATCCGTCAAGAGACTAATGGCTTTCACAAAATGTTTGCACTCATTTCAGATTCGTTTTAGTCAATTATCTCAATGCAGTTACTGGGTTGTTATATGCGTCTCTAAATATATCACGCAAAATTATTTCTACTTACGGTTTATCTCGTTACTTACGGTTAAACAGCTACTCCCCACTACTCAATGTTTTCTCAATTTATCGCATTGTTCCCACGTATGATTTTCACAAAGTAGAGCAAAGTTACGACCTTAACAAATATAACACATGGATGTGTGGTGATGCTATATTTCGATTTATTTTATTCTTGACAATGGTTTTAAATAAACTGAAATACTGACTCAACATGCATCCATGTGTGTCCTTTGCTTCGGTCGTAACATTGCTCAATTTGTCGCATCTGGTTTGTGCAAACCTGGTTCTAGTGGAATTAAAAAGTTGAGTTAGCAACATAACGATTTTCTAGATAATAACTTCTTATATAACAAAAAACAGGACTTTGGTGGATTTTAAGCTTTGAACAACCAGAAAATCCTTCAAAGTCATGTTTTTTATGTGCACAACTTCTAAATGCTGCTTAACAAACTCCTTATATATTATTAGAAGTTGCTATCCAGAAAGTCGGTACACGTTGGTTAGAGTGAAACAATAATGATGAATCGTTTTACTCTTTTAGCCTCTACTTGTCTTCTCCATTGACTGATTTCACTGATACAAGCTTCTTAACAAGAGGTGGTTAAATATACAAGAACAACAGATACACGTTAGGATGGTACAATTACAAACTGTGCAGGAAAACTGTCTCTATATCATTAGAAGTGTTTCTAATCAGAATTATGTATCAAGTGATGTACCTTGTCTTACTGTCCTACTGTATTTGTTTGTATATCTACTCAATTAGTGGCTTGATTTGTCTAATCGTTGGTTGTTTTGTTATTAGCTATTAGCCTACATTGTTTCCCTACCTCTTACCTGATCAAGGTTCTGTCCCATAATCTAAACGGAGTTGTCGATTTGGGCCTTTTATTCTAGGCTGAAATCATTTAGAGCAACACTCAACTGGATTATGTTAAAAAAATAACCCTCTGAAACCTTGACGAAATTGAAAGTTTGTCAAATGGTCAACGTTTTAATAGTCTCATTCAATCCGCTTAAGTTCCCAGACACAAACAAAGACATAGATAGACATGTGTTGATATAACCTACTAATAATATTGTCTGTTTTCTACGAAGACAACTGCGCTGTTTCAAGACATCTACAGAAAGTAACGAGTTTATTGCTCGCCATGAAACTTTTAAATACATATGTCTTATGTCATAGAATAAGAATGCGTGATCTAATAGCATGCAGACTGTATAAACATTTCCAAGGTGACACGTCCTTTCATATTTTAGAACAAACAGCTTTTAAACAGATTGAACTGGAATGTTATTTCTTGCAAATAATAGTGAAGTTGGCCGCCTGACGGACACGCTATTGTGTTCAGAGGAACGGCCATTATGTATAATAACACCAACTCTGTGCCCCAGAGTACCCTTTGCTCATACTACAGCTTCCTTTTGCGTTACTGAACGACTTTATTGTCTCGACATTGGGATGACTGTCTGTGTCACCACGCTTATGCAACAAGAATAGCGAATGTTGTTTAATGTATCTCAATTCCCAATGTTGTACTAAAATAAAAATCTTATATATAATGGAAGTGATGAATATACAAAAAACACAAACAAACACAAAGAAACAACACAAACAAGTTTGTATCGCAATTACCATTTTAATTTGATTAACGGTTGGTCCCATACAATGTTTATTTCTGCAACTGGCGCTATATGCCGATAATACTACCATGGTTAGCTTAATTTGAATCCTTATTTTATTTTCCCGGCTTCGGATTGTATACATGGTATGGACTAATAGCTCTGTCGTCAGTGTTGTGCATGTTGATGGGATTGCTATTAAGAAAGCCAACGATATGATGTGGAGAATCGGTTTATTGATGATAATGGGCATATGATGATGGGGACGGTGGAGAGCTTCCTGTCTGACAAACGGTTAAATTCAGAATAGGCGTCTATTTTGTTTGACCCCTGGGTTATTGAAAACTGTACCCGTCAGGGAATTGTCCTATGATCTACATTGTTCAACTTCACCATTATTAGCAACATTATGTACTGTCTAGATTATTGCAGCGAAGCATATGATTCAGCATGTGGCACACTCAAAGGGATACAGAGAACAACAGTACTGCAGATACGATGTGTTGAGTGGCCGTTGCTAAGGATATGCCAGTTGAAATTTCTTATGTGTGTGCTTATGTCTGCTGTTGGTAACTCTGCCACCTCTGTATTGATATCTTCGTAATATGGAAATCGATTGATGAAGTGAAAATCAACTGTCAAAGTAGTTTAGTGCTTCACAAGCCATTCAATTAAATTGGGCTAACATTAATAATACCATAAACATATATAATACCATACATTACATATGCAAAGGAATGTAGTTTTATAGCAACTAGGATACAACCCGAACAAAGTTCAACAAACCTCCCAGATGGGCATGCCGATCCTCCCTTTAATGAGACGAGGGTGACAATCATTTTGTAAGAATGGCAATATTGAATTTATTCAAGACATTTTCGTTATACACATGTGTGTGAAACTTCAATAACTTTATTCGTTTTGATAGCATATTATGATTTAAAATTTATCTCGACATTATTAAGGTTGTTTCAAGCACTGATTGGGGTACTGACTGGAGCTAGACTATAGATACATAATCTATGGCTCTGCACGGGACTGCTATATATGTAGTCGTTAGACCACAATTCACTGTCAGGGTGTCCGTCTGGATCTTTGAGCGTTCCACACTTCACCAGTCGAGAGCTTACATGTTGAAGCCAACGAGCCATCCTTGTATACCACCGAAGGATTAAACGTAGTCTCCAATATGCTACAAAACGAAAAGCCAACACTGATAATCATGCCTACTACTGTTTTGCATCCATCGTTTGGGAATTGGAAGATTCCTGCATTTGATTCCTGCATTTGATTCCTGCATTTGGGCTTCGCTTTGGACCACATCTGGAAAATGCTGGAATCTGTTTATTTTAACTATTTCGTTACCATCTTCTCTGAAGTTTCCTTGACCTAAGTGTCATTTTGGTCTTACAGATCAAAAGAACACAGAAACATGTTCGCCTCTTTTCTGCAGAGATTTGGTGAGATAAGGGGTGGCTATGAGAACCATTCCCTCATCTACACCGATGGGTCAAAGACTGAAGATAGGGCAGCAGTTTGGTTACAGCGTCTGGCCTCTCTTCGACTGCCGTCATCTTCGTCTATCTTCCCTGCAAACAAGGCTATTTTACTGTCTCTATAGATTTCCATACATGGTTTTAAGAAGGCCGTAATCTGTAGTGATTCGCTGTCGTGCCTTTTGGCTATTGACAATTTCAAGGTGAACACCTAGCGGTCTAGAAGATTCTTACACAGTATAAAGGTCTAGTAACCAGTGTAGCAGAAATTCTCTTCTGCTGCATTCCTAGTCATCTGGGTATTCTTTAAAACACAGTTGTAGGCATGGAGGCGTAAAAGCCCCCAGTCTAAAGTATACTATTAAGATCTTAAGCCCTATATAACCAATCTCCGGCAGGGTGTTTGGGACAACAAATCCACAACACGCTTCATGGCGTACACTCTAATATAGCACAAAATTATGACTCCTATGTCTCGAAGGATCATAGATCATAGATCTAACGCGATATCGTATAGGCTACAGTCACCTCACTAAGAAGCATTTATTGGACCAGGCCCCAAAGTGTGTAATTTGTGACATCGCATACGACATCAAATTTAAACTTCTGTCTTATTCAGTTCACTTTATTTCCCGTGTTGATGTACGGCCTTGGATATTGAATATGGAAGTGGAATAAATTCACAGAAATATAAGGGCTTATCAGGAATGTGCTCAACCTATACACCTGGAAGCAATTAGAAAGAAAGCCGGAGTGTGAGTATATCTACAATTGGACTACCCTGGATACTGAGTTTTGTGTTTGCTTAACCCGCTGATAAAGCAAGCTTATTAACTGATCGATTTTAACAGGTGAACAAAACTGTTATTCTTAGACATGTATAGGTACTAGTCGTATAACTGAGGTAAATGTATATTGAAATACTGTACATCAGATATATCGCTTTATTCTGTACAATTGTACAGTTTATAGTTTTGTAGGTTTAAATGTTTTACTACTTCAGGATTTTTTTTATCTGCAAGAAATACATAAATAA
>JAVFBZ010027037.1:0-29105 GCA_032466195.1 Katharina tunicata
CCCGGTATTTTTGGTTGATACGCTGTGTTTGGGATCTGCAATACGAATTGGCATGTTTTCATATTACAAAATCAATTCGTAACAAAAATATTTTGAAAACAAGTTGGTATCGTTTCTTTTGGACACTAGTGTAGTTTGTACTAGCATGTTTTGAAATGATTCTTGTCATTTTTTGCGGGTGATTGTGCGGAAGCCTTCAGTGCCCTGGTGCTCTCTGTGCTGAGGACACAAGCAAGACGATTTGTTGCTGTGTCCTGTGTTTCATCCTGCAGATGTGTTTCTGTCTTCTCTGTGTTGCCAGACTTTTTGAGTGGTTTCCTTCATCGAATGGTCTGGCACGCGTCATATGTTGGTCACCCCAATCAACTTAACAAATAATCCTCGTTTTGTTGGACTTTCAGATATACCAGATGTAGATGACATTCAATTCACAACAAAAGGAGAAACAGAAACGGCAGGGACACCAGTTTCTAGACAAACTCATGAAGAAATAATTGAGACAGAACCCACAACTACTTCTTCTACTATAGCTACAAAAACAACCACCTTAAGAACTACTCCGGTGACTACACCTGAAAAAACAAGTACCACTTCTACGGCAGCCCCTACTACCACTTCTACGGCAGCTCCTACTACCACTTCTACGGCAGCCCCTACTACCACCACTACTACAGCAGCTCCTACTATTACTGCTACGGCAGCCCCTACTACCACTAATACCGCAGTCCCTACTACCACTTCTACGGCAGCCCCTACTACCACTACATCAGCCACAACCCAAATCACAACAACATCTACTGAAAGGCCAACAAAGCAAAGAACTATCTACAGTCAACCTGTCACAAGAGTTCCGACTGAGCCATCAACTCAATTCATATTTCCTTGGTCACCCAAAACTTCTGCCAGACTCCCAAGTACATGGTTCCCAAGAATGTCATCCATTGAACCAGTAACTCCAGGTTTGTTGGATTTATTTTCATTTCCATCACTTTTGTTTTTACCGCTGCTTATTCGGAGCTTAGTCTACAAACTAAGCAGAAGTGGATATGAAAACAATTAAAGCAAGTTTTATAAAACAGATAAAAATAACAAAGAACTGTTACTCAAATCTTCGGTCAGGAAACGTTTTGGTGGTTGATTGCTCGATCCCAAATAACAACATACACTAGAAAATCTGTACATTCACCAAATATTGCCTTGCCTTCACTTTAGTTTTTCCTTAAATTACTGTACCAAACCTTTACTCTGGGACAGATATATTAATTCTTCCACCATTTCTAAAAACATGTTTTGATATAAACATGTGCGAACTTTAATTAACCACACAGTCTCATCACCCAAAGCTGCACTCTGTATTCTATTCCAAATAAACCCTTCTACTTAGATAAAGTTTTCTCGAAGCAAATTGTTTCTGAATTTGACACTTTGTTTTTGGTTTATTCCAGAATATGAGCTGTTGTCTTCAGTGAGAGATTTGGTATTTGTGATTGACTCTTCAGACTATATAAAACCTCAAGACTTTGAAAAAATGAAAAATTTTGTAAAGGAGGTCATAAGAGTGTCTGATGTTGATGGTGGAAAGGTCAGATTTGGAGTGATCAGTTACAGCTCTAAACCCTCCCTTGACCTTCTGCCTAATTCCTTCGAAACCAAAGCTGAAGTATTGGATGCAGTGGATAGGATAACCTACCAGGGAGGAGCTGCTAATGTCGCAGGCGCTCTGAGAAACGCCAAACAGCTTTTTGAACAGAGCGCCGGTGGAAGATCTAATATTCCTGACGCTGTAGTTTTACTGACTGGTGGTCCGTCAAATTCAATGCAGAGGTGGACAATAGCAGCTGCAGATGCTTTGAGAAATGCTGGAATTCCCCTATATGGTGTAGGCGTTGGTTTGCCAGAACAGTCAGAACTGGATTATCTTGTGAGCTCACCCCACCAACAGCACAAATTCAGTATCAGTAGTTGTGATAATCTCGACAACATCAAAGAGGACTTAATCTCCAATGTATTTGATGGTTAGTTGACATTCTTGTTTTAATTTATATTCAAGTGGGTATATTTTATTGATATCATTGATTCAATGGCGTGAAATTATCTGCTCAAATATAGCTCACCAATATGACACCGGTGCAAATAAATAGTAAATAGCAACACAGTCATAAAAATCTCAAGTGCTACGCTCAATTGAAAAATTAATGTTTCTTCAGTTCTGCATTAATTTGGTGGGAGGAAGGGGGGGTAAAAAGTTAGTGCATCCTCGAGGAAACTGTAACGGAACCAATTTATTACTGTACAAGCCGATACACATGTAAAAACAACACAACATAGAAAACAAACAGTTAAATTTAACCTTTGTATTGGATGACTTTTGACCAACAGTGTAATTTAACAAGGTCTTTTTTGTCAAAATTGCCCTCATTTTAGTCACGGTGGTTACTTCTGTGTTTATGTTTACAAAACTTTGTACTATTACAGAACGACCCAGAAGGAAGCCCAGCCCGACAGAAGGTTAGTAACCTTTGTAATTTTCTATGATAACTTGCACTACACTGGCTAGAGAGTCTTGCATTGCAGCAGGATAATAATCAACAGCTATAACATCAAAACACCACCATAGCACATGAAAAATGAATTGTGTAATAAGACATACAATTGTTGATGTTCATATTGATTTCAAGAAAAGAAACAAATCTTACTAAAATTTTGATTATAAAAAAGTTGATTGTGTCATAACTGCTGAGTTATGCTTAATCTCTGTAACCTAGGTAACATATTATTTCTTCAGTTATTATCATCGGAGTAACCGTTATGATATTTATAATTATAAAAACATACAGTTCTCACCAGCTGCAATGTAAATGGCCTCCAAGAGCATTATTTATAGTCTTATTTTTCTTATCTAACAGCTTCTATGGTATATAATGTGGTCTGTAACACAAGTCATTTTTATGCATTGTTGCCTAGCTTTGTTGTAAATTTGTCACTTTTTTTTCAATATAAGCTTTCTTTAACACAGCTTTGCCTGCAAAAGCACTTACTGCGGATTGGTCCAAATATCTTAAACCAGGTTCGTTGAAGTATTCGTGAATATTTAAAATGTGTTTATTATTTATTTAATTGGTGTTTAAAGTTGTGTCCAGGGTTATCTGATAAGTATTGACGATATACAAATTGTGTGGAAGAAAATAAAAGTAAAACGTACCCAAATTCATCAGGTCACTGAATCATTTATAATCCCAGAATTCCTTGTTGTCCAGTAGTCCCACTTGAGACCTAACAAATTTTAAATTACCAATTTTGAATTTCTCAGCTACATGTAGAATTTATTAATTTGACCTGCTACTATTCAGTCTGCAAATTGTCCCTTGATCTTCCTAAATCATAGTGAAATTCCTTTCAAGGAGACAACATTAATTTCAAATATGGACAATTTTCATTCCAAACAGTTTTTAGAGCGGATTTGCCCTACAGAGACCTTGAGAAATTTGCAAATCAGAGCAACAATTACTAGTGTCTTAATAATCAGTTTAAGCTGTAGTAAAATAAAGCATCAAGTTTGCATTGAAATGAAGTGAAACCTGACCAAAATTCACATGTTTTAATCATATAACCAATCCGTATTAACTCTTCAACTCAAAATATCACAAATTTGGAATATGCGGTTTAGCTCTTCTTATCCTACCTATATCTTAGCATAACGAGCACTACCCATTTGGCTGATATCAGCTTAATCACAATAAAGGCACACGGCTCACGCTTTGCAGTAACGCTTGTTAAATCATATTTGAATTTCAGAACACTTTTTGCCAGGGCCAGAAGGAACATGTACGTACTTTATTTATTCTCCTCCGTCAGTAAGGCTTGAAACTCTTCTTGAATTTTATTTACGATCGCATGAGATTTATGTTTAAAGGGATGGGAGTTTCTGAATGCAATTAGCTGATTTCAGCACATTTCGTGCAAAAGAATGTGAAATGATGAAGGTGTTGAAGCATTTAATTGAGCATTTACATGTTTTTCGACCAATCTTCAAGCTGTTTCAGCATCAGCAATTTTGTCGGGCTGTTGCAAAACCGTTTGAAGTGCTCCATTTCTAAAAACAAAAAACACAATTTTCCAGCTCTTTTGTGAATTTTCAGTTGCTTTCATACCTTTGTTAATAAGTTAGACTTTCAGGATAAATAATCTTATTAGTTACGGTTAAGTTATTTTAAAAACTTGTTATGTACCAATATATTTATGACCTTCAAAGTTTTCCGTTTGTGTATATTTTCTTTTTGAAGGGGTAATTAAGTTTCTGCTATTTCCTTCTAACCAATTCACCGTTCTATCACCATCACAACCCCACCCACTACCCCACCCCCCACCCACCTACCAAGCCTCCCCTTCTGACCTGCTTTCTGTTTAAACCCATCCCACCATCCAAATAAATCCCTTCGGACAATCAACTTTGTTCCTATCCACAATCCATATAGATCCACCGCTACGAATCCTTCCATCAAAACATTCCCGCCACCATTCACATAGATCCCTTCAGCTTTTTGCATGTAGATCTTTACCTACAAGTGTGGGCATTGGGACATATTGAAACATTGCACAAGAAAAAAAGGTTTGACAAAAGGACACTACATATTTTCAGATCCAAAATTGCTGAGAACCGCTCCCCCATCTCATACAAGACAAACAGGTACTATGGCAATAGTCTGTAGATTATTTGTAATTTTAACTGAAAATACTCTTTTGTGTTTCTATCAAGTCATGTTCTGCTGTTTTACGTGAAAGGTACTACACTGATCTTGGAATTCCGATCGCTATGGTAACGATCGGCAGTGAATAAAAATCTTCCACCCACAAAAATAATTCTGTCCAGTCGACATATGATTCAGATGTTAGCGTCATTTTAAGATAAAAGAAAATTGTTCATTTTAAACCTTGAAAATATAGCTCATAGCTCCCAAGATTCCTTGATTTCTTTCAATTCCCAAAATGTGTTCATGTCCTTTCTCGAATAACTCAAACCTTAGCCTCCACTCAAGGTTGAGCTTTGCCCCAAGATCACGTTGCACGTAAATTCAATTCCAAGCCAAAATTTCATAAGGTAGCAATCAGTTAACAAAATTAATACAGAAATCATCCAGTCTGAGACCATTTTAACCTACTCCTTTCCACAGCTCAAGCCGTTATCCCTCCCCCGAAGAAGGACATAGTTTTCATACTGGATAGTTCGACAAGTGTTTCTGAAGATGATTTTGCGAAAACGTTGCTGTTTATGGAGCGATTCTTAATGCCAGTAAACATTGATAATGGGGATGTCCGTATTGGAGTGATGACATACAGTACAGAACCAAAAACGGCTATGAACTTAAATAAATTTGACTCCAAAGAAGATTTGTTAAATGCCATCAGACAAATTCCTTACACTCCTGGGCAAAATAACAAAGTAGCTGCCTTTAAATCTCTGCGAACCAAGATGTTTACCTCCGTCAATGGCGACCGCCCGGATGTTCCAAACATCGCCATCATGGTTTCTGGTGGTCCCTCTGATATGTATTCCAAATGGACTGTTCCATCTGCCATGAAAACACGGAGTTCTGACATTTCCATATTTGGTGTTGGGGTGGGGCTTGATACAGTTAAAGAGTTAAATGAGATTGTCAATGCCCCACCTGATAGCTACCGCTTCACTGTGTTGAACTTCGATCAACTGGACACAGTGACAGAGCCCTTGTATAAAGCTATATTTGGAGGTAGGTGTGAATCGACAGGACAGATTGATAAGGTTACAATACTTAAAAATGGTCTGGTTTAAAGCAGTTTCTGTTGAAGTTGTGTTCATGACCTCAGTAATGAGCACCAGAGGAACAGTATTGTTCCAAAAGAACAAAATATTTCACATTTTGGGGTTTGTTAGTGTTTGCCATTTCCTGTTTGGACACACCACAGCCGTCATATAAGTGAAAAACCCTTAAACACGGCAACAGCAATCAATCCTCTTTAAAATGGCTGAAATGGCAATCCATTCTCTGGCTTAAAATGATTTAATGGAACAAGTTGGTAAACAAAGATCAGAAGTGTTATTGTGTGGCCAGACATAATACATTCTCTGAATAATGGTGGTCTAGAAAATATGTGTTAACATTAAGAAGTTCAGGGACGATATTGAGAAAAGTGTAAAACGAAATGCCGTGAAATAATTGATAATTCTTTCAAAAAGCGTCGCAGTTGTTTTCACTTTTTACGAACAATTGTGTTACAAAGTTCAAATGTCGACTTGTATTGTGTTAACATGCAAACGGAACATTGATAGCAAGAAACTTGCTTGGTATAGACACTATTAAAACCCACTTATATTTACCTATCACACAAACTCTTAATTTTTCAGCTAAATTTTTACATGGTCCCATTTTGATGTCATATGTTTGTAAGTATTGAGTCAGCGTGTAAGTTAAATTTGTTTTTCAAGAATAAAACTTGAAAACAGCTTTTTCTAAATTATCCCTTGGGAATTCTGTGTGATTTGAAATTTCTCCTTTTAGTTTTCCCAAGGGTTCGATACCCGCTGGAAGCATGCCAGATTTTTCTTTTTTCTTCGTTTCTAATATACATGTGTATATATTTTTGTGTTACATAAGTAAGATAAAGTCAAATTTTGTATGGCAAAGTTATGTATTGAAAAGTTCTGTTCACCGTCAAATATTTGTGTTGCATTTCTTAAAATAATGGATTCGCTGAAAATGATTAATTGTGAGCAGCTAAGGATTATGGGTTCAATCCAAATTTGTGTCCTTTAAGCATTTCCTCCATTGCAATAATAAAATACAAGTAATATGATAAATTTAAGACGAGCATTCAACGTTTAAATTCAAAAAATTTGTCGTGTGAAATATTTATTCACCTTGTGACATCCCACCCCCTTTTGTCTTCAAAGATGCGTTTCTCGTGTAGTGCTGTGTTTAGATTCATCTAACTCTGTTCTATTTCATCTATTCTAGTCTTTTCATTTTCCATTTCTAAGAAACGATACTAGTTTGAAAGTAGTATATTGTAGTTAGTTGCTTTTCTCTTGACTCAGCTGTCTTATAAAAGTTTAATTTTAAAATTAGCTATATGATACATCATTACTGAACAAGGCACATCAAACCTTTCAAAGTTAACATGTATTTTCTTTACCGCCATAATTCAGAGACATACAAAGCGCCATATATATACACAAATTGAGACCTCAAGAATCTGATCGAAGAAACACTTTCATCTATTTTCCTAAACCTATAGACCTATATAGGTCAATGTCAATATATTAAAGTTGTTTGCTTTAACCTAAAATGTAACACTTTGATGTGCAAAGAAAAAGGAATTACATAGTACATGTACTTGTTATGGTAAATTAATTACTTTGAAGAAAAGATTCATTTTTGATTAGACACATTGTGTATTGTTATGTTTGTACTTGTATTTGTTATGTTTTGATAAGTACTTTGAACTGTGAACGTTTTTATTTACAACTCTAGTGTCACCCCCAAAACAGCCTTCTGAAGTTACAATTAGAGGTAATATATGAGACTTGTATGTTATAGTTAGAGGGTTCCTGCATAGAAAACATCTTCACTGAAGAAAACATTTTGTGCTTTACCGAGTCTAGAATACTTCAACTTGAGAAGGCAATTTATTGTTTACATTTGCACATAATGTAAGAATGTGTTTTTGATCTGATTCAGAACAAAATAACAAACAATTAGAGTTCTTAAAGAATTTGATGATTGCAACTTCATTTTATATATTGTTTGGATATCGAGTTGAAAAACATGACCTTGCTCAAGTTCTTTTGTTATTCTCCCTCGAGCCTAATGGTGCTTTTTAGCTCAAACCAATAAGAAACGAAATCAATCAATACTTTTTGTATGCTAAGCCAGGTATTTTTTCTTAATGATTGGAAAAGATTTGGTTTGCCAGACAATAAAACTGAACTAACTGTTCCCTCCAGAAAAATGCTGAAGTGGCTAAATTCTGCTTTGGTTTTGAACTCAGTTCCATATTTTCTCCAAATGTTGTAAGCCTATGACTCATTGATTTAAGCACAGAGTGTTTCCTTTATAGTTTGGTTGCATTTGTTATTGCCTTCACCAGTTGTTTTGTATACTTTTATTCTTAACTGCTCAAATAGAAGGAGATATTTGTTTAGCCCTGTGGCTATATTTAGACTTTCTATGGATAAGAAATCTTGGCAGCTGTCTATTCTTGTTGCCAGTGAACTTTGGGGTTGTTTCCTCCACCCATTATTTGAGTGATTACCTTAAGTACTATGTAAAATCTTAATGAAAGAGGCAGACTATTTCAAAACAGATGTGGGGCCGCGATGTGGCTCCGTTGTTGAGCATTGGACTACGGAGCCCCCTTCACTGTACCCGGACTAGGTTCGATCCCCCCCTGTGGACCTTAGGCATATAAGGGAAGTTTTCCGGTGGCTGGGGTGTTTGCGGGGTGTTTTTTTTACAAGATTTCCTTCCAATTTTCCACCATACACCGGCACAGCAAATTAATGATATGTCGTCATACAGGTGAAATAGTCTTGAGTACGGCGTTAAACACCAATCAAATTTTGTTGGAGTTTTTGTTTTCAGCAGAAATTATCACAAAAAAAATATTTTAATGCTTTTCTCATTACATATAATCATAACTGCATTGCCTGTAAAGCCATGGCATGTTATTTACATTTCCACGTCATATGCAATGATCATTATTGCACGAATTGCATTTGCAGATTTTATAACGACAGCACAAAATCATGGTACAATATTGTTGGCTGACTATACTAAATTTGAAGATTGTTAGCACCTGTTAATTAAATATAATGACAAATCTGTTCAACCACTTGTTTTTAAATTTAGGTCGTACATCAGCTGATATAAGAGCAAGACCCAGCGAAGGACCTTTCAGAGGTAGGCCTTATACTTTTGACTAATATATTTTATAGAATGGATTTACTAAACAAGAATAAATAAAACACTTCTGAATATGTGACACACAATGTAGGTTATATGTAGAACATGAGACTTAATATATGGATGACAATTTCTTCTTTTATTATGGGTACAATTGTCATCCATATATTAAGTCTCATGTTCTATGTCATTCCAACTTCTAAATGCCACTCAAATAAGTTATATGTAGTTTTTGGAGTTCTCGGTCTTCTTCATCTAATAGAATCAGAAGTCTATTAACCCAAAATTTGAAACGAGCCATTAAAACACATCAACAGCCTTGAAGGTCACACTAAAACTGATTGATGAAGAAACGCTCTCCAGCCAGAAATAGTGGTTGCTGGATGAGGAATCATGGGTAATTTGTGATACAAAGTAAAGGGGCTATCCGCTCGCCGTTTGCTAGTTGGATTTCACCCATGATTCATCAGTCGATTCGAAGTTGTAGGAACAACGCAAAACAAACGTAAATCAGAAGGTGTGCATCAACATCACCTGGCAGGTATAAGGGCTCAGAGAAACCTCATTGCCGTTAATATGTATCTATGGCTAATTTCTGATCAAATGTACTCTTGGTAAGTGGGAGCCTCCTGTGCCCTGGTGCTTTCTGGGCTAAGGGAAACCGATTTGTCCTGGCATCCTGCTTTGTGTCCATTGAAACGTATTGTGGTTGTTGGTAGTGACGTGGAAGGCGATTTCCTTTACCCATTGAATAAATGACTGAAATATCCCTGCACTGTCTTATAAGTGACCCTTCAGTGCAACATTTAATCAAATAATGAAACAAATCATCAACAATCCTGACAGTAGAATAACTTTTATTCAAATAAAATGTTAGGAAAGGGAACTTCTTGAAAATTACATTGTAAATTCTTAATCCTTTTTCTCAATAATTTTAGGCATAACATTTGGCCGGGAAACCTTCACAATAAGACCCATATTTCCACGTAAGTCTTTGGCTAAAGTTTATTATCTTACCATTTCTAAAGCGTTTCATTCTAAAACTTAAATTTATGGTTAGCTGCCAAGTCCGTCACTTACGAACAGGCGAAAAATTGCGTTAAAATTTGTCATTAGATAAACTGATAGTTTAGTTTGAGAAGTTCCGAGCGGCCATTAGTAATTTCCTTGAGTGCAAAAGTTAAACATTTTTGTAGTTCTATTTCAAAGTGACGTCAGCCCCCTCACAGAATGATGCAATGATTGCCTGAAAGCTATCTGCATGACATGTATATGAGACAGGTAAATGTTGTCAATGGTAATACATGTACCACAAAGTGAAATGTCATCTGTTAAGTTGTTTCATTAGTTCTTGAGTCACAGTATTTGTAAATCGTTCGTATGTTGGAACGTCACATGCCATAAACAGTATTGACGGCCAGCTATCATGGTTATGGACATGTTATGGTGGGGTTTGACAAGGTTTCCTTGCCTTTTGTATAGCCCTCTGGTTATAAGGGCAGTATGTTTCCAGATTATATTCATGCTATCATACTAATTACTTAGCACTGGAGGAATATTATCTTTCCAACAGCAAAAACACAAAAGTGAGTACACATTCAATGGTTGTGTCTACAGTTGGAATACAGCAGCATCATATATTAAAGTGAAATACCCTTGAGCACAGCATCAAACACCAATCAATCAATACTTTGTGTATGCTAAGCCAGGTATTTTTTCCTAATGACAAAAAGCATGTCCAGACCTTAGCTGCTGAGGTCTGGACATGCTTGTTGTCATTAAGAAATAATACCTAAAATCATAAATAACTTAGTAAATTAATTTATCAGTGAATTAAAGTGTTTTTGTTATTACTCTTTATAAATTATACTGAGTTGTACACACATACGAACAATTATTGTACAGAATTTGTTTGAATATGTATTGAGTAATAATGATATTACAATCATATATAATGCCATGTTTTAAACAAAAATCAGGAGTGACGCCAGCCGTTCCCTCTTGGACAAAGGCACCCCCAGGTGTGTGGACACCTTCTAGAATTCCTGGTCAAACACAGCCACCTAGACGTAAGTACATTACTTTCCTAACTTCTTTTGACAAGTTCAGCTTGTAACATTATCAACGTTCCTTTGCTTTACTGAATTGTTTTTCTTTGGCTCTAAATTTGACCAAAAGATCACTACTCTTGTCTGCCTTTTACTAGTGTATTTTTTTGGTATCAGCGTCACACTCTCTTTTATTCAATGTATAGGTTTTCTGTTGACAATGCTTCATCTTTTCGCTTGGGTGGGAGCTTCCTGTGCCCTGGTGCTCTCTGACTGGTTGTGTTGTCCTGTTTTGTTAATTATATCTAAATATTTTGTCCTGTCTTGCATGTTGCCAATGTCATTATGAATAAAATAAACAATTCTCATCAGCCTTGGTAAAGATTTGTTGTTTTGTCAGTTTAATTTGTGCCATATTGTACTAGTTTGTAACTTAATGCTAAAAATGTGTATGGCTTTGTTTAAAGTTTTTTTGAATTAGAAAAAATAAACTGCTTCATAATTTGTTATAGCAGATTGATTGAATGTTGGTGGTGGTTTCAGGGGATGACTTTTATTTCATTAGGTTTTATGTTTCTCTGGATGTAATCTGGGTGGTTCAATGTGTTCTGGGGCAAGTTTCACAAAGCTTTTGCGACGTTTCGAACTCTCAGTTGTCGTGTCGACATAATACCTTCAACACTAGGCGTCATAGTAACTGAGTGTGCGTAGATTTACGAAGGCTTTGTGAAACCAGCCCCTGGTGTTTATACGTTGTGTTTTCTGAGGGCATTATGTTTAGAGCTTACGTTCATACTGACAATAGTCAGTAAACTTACAAGAAGAATATAATTTTTCAAAAAGAGACAACAAACACTGCACAATTGTGATTATAAGAGTGTAGCCAATCAATACTATTGCTTTTAAAGCATGTAACTCCTGGAGGGAAGCACAGTTGAGCAGTTGGTTGAACATTGGACTGTTGACTCCATTTCACTCCAACCAGTTTCAATACCCTTGTCGACCTTTAAATGTGTATAAGGAAAATTTTCCACTGGCCATCGAGGTGGAGCGTGGTTTTTACTAGGTTCTTCTCAGTGTTTCACCATACACCAGTAGCACAGGCCCTTGAGCACTACCATTAACCCCAAACAAATTAATTGATTGCTTTAATTGAATTTTTTTTACAGATAATCTGAGTAACAAGAAGAGAGATATTGTGTTTGTGTTGGATTCTTCATCATCAATTTCTGACGAGGACCATGAGAGAATGAAAGAATTTGTCCACAATTTCCTCAAAACAGCGGACATTGATGGTGGTAAGGTTCGTGTCGGTCTGATTCGCTATGATACACGCGTTCACCGGGAATTCACTCTGAATCACTACGATAGGAGAACTGACGTGGAAAGAGCTGTGAGTAACTTGGATCATGTTGGCGGGGACGCTAACTTAGCTGGCGCTTTGAGAAGTCTTCGTCGGCCCGGATATCAAAGCACGGACAGACCAGAAGTTCCCACTGCTGTTGTTTTAATCACTGGAAGTGCTTCAAACTTTCACACAAGATGGGTGGGACCAGCGGCTAAAGCTGCTAGAGATGCAAACATGAAGATATTCGGTGTTGGCGTGGATCTGCGTGATACAAGAGAACTGGTGAATACAGTCAGTATGCCAATGGATGATCACCTCTTCGTTGTCCAAGACTTCTCATACCTTGATGAAATCATGGATGATTTGAGGGAATCTGTTTACTCAGGTGACTATTGCTGTTTGATCCTAAATAAAACAAAAATCCTAACATTATATAGACATATGTAAAATTTGCCACTCTTACAAGTCCTACATGTACGTATAATGCAAATATTTACATCCAGATTTCTATATCTGCATCCTGTTGCTCCAGCTTGGCGCCTAACAAAGGTACCATAAATGCTCGGCAAATTCCACCCCCTTTACAACTTTTATGAAAAGGGTAAGAAGTGTAGACATTTTTGAAATTTTTATGAAGTTCAGACTTTAAATTACCAGAAAATGTCTTTTTTAGTTCCAAATTCACACTTAAACATTCAATAAATTACTTAAATTTTGTGCCCTAGAGGTCGAATTTCTGAGGATTTAGGGTAGTTGAACACACTACTGATGGCCATCTTATCTAATAATGTAGTATATATTTGATTTTGTCAAAAAACAAATTTTATCCACTTAAATTTCATTAGGAATCATGAAATAAGAAAAACAAGGTGTGCACTAGATGCAGAGTTCTGTATCGTTATTAGTCTACTATGTAATGTATAACGATACAGAACAGTACTGAACAAAAATGTGTAATATAAGTTATGGCATTTATTTTTTTTAACTTGTCAAATTAATTGATTCTTAATTCTGTTTGGTAAATTGAACATACAGAGATATGTTTTGTATCAAAATAGCGCACTTCGCACATAAGTAACATGTAAAAGCTAATTTTATTTGTCAACAAGGGTAGCAAGATGGCCAAATTCGAACATTTTTCTACTATATTCCAATCATGTTCAGAATTAAGATTTTATTTTCAGATACACAGTCAATACACATGTCTATCTAATTTACCTGCCAGACTGGCTAGTGAACACAAAAAATGTATTAAGTTGATTTTTAAAACAAACTATTATAGAGACTTCTGTCTCAAGGTTGTAGCCTTGTATAAATGTTTCGGAAAGTTTAAACTTGTGTGCATTATTCCTCCTTTTTACTCATTGTTCATTTTTGCTGTTGCATTGGAAATTCCCAATCATAGTTTTGTTCAAGAGTGCGTCTCCCAACCAGAAATAATGTGTAACCGTATTATTTCATTTTTCTGCAGATAAACTAGATCCTGGCTATGAACCATCAGGTAGGATTTGTTCTTCTCTTACTACTACTTCATCTCATACCCAGGCTTAACTGGTCATTCGTTAACTGGCTAAGCATAAGTGAACCACTTAGGTTCATGGTTATCTATTGACCATATTAAAGAGTACGAGATTGATCGAAATACCTTCCACCTACCCAAAGTATGTTGTTGTTGTAATTGTGTCCGGTTGTACAGGATAAAACACATAAACAAAAGTAGAGGGTGAGATGGTAGTTAGATCAAGATAGGGGAGACTTTCGTTCGTGTTTCTGCACTAAAGATTTAGTGACTGAGATGTTAGATACACCCTTGCAAAAATATACTCATAATGGCCAACTACCAGCAGCTTATCCCCCCATGTAAGTGTTATGTAAGATTTATCAGTTTAGTCCAAAGTATATGAAGAAGATTCACTGATCAAATTAAAACACTGCTGATGCATAATTCTCATATCAGTCAAGGTCCTCTGCAAAACTCAAAGAGGAATTAATGTCTGTAGTCTGCTTTAATAGCTACTTGTTCCAGCAATAAATAAATATGTGACATTTGTTTATGTTGCCTTATGTTGTTACAATTCTCGTTTGTTTACCAGAAGGACGTGGGCCAATGACAGCCCAGCCGTCACCTAGACAACCATTAACCAGAACCTCAGCGACACAGAGTAAGAATGCTATGTTTTTATGTTTATCTGTGTCATTATTATGATCTTTATACAAAGTTTTGTAATTACACAAAATTCAATGTCTTCAAAATGCGCAGACGATGCCATTGACTTAACAGTGTCTATGTTACAAAGTGTGGCCCTCTGACTAAGGGCAGTATGTTTCCAGATAATATTTATGATGTCATTTGTAGCACTGGAGGAACATAATATTTCCAACAGCAATAACATTTATGTGACTTCACATTTTATTGGTTGAGTTAGGAGTCGCTGTCTTCTATTGGAATACACCGCCTTCATCGAAGTGAAATACCCTTAAGCACGGTGTTAAACACCAATCAATCAATCAATCAAGGTGTGCATTTTGTATATGTGCTTTGCTTGTTAATTAAGCCAATGACATTTTATGTTTCGATATTTGAATGATATAATATATTTTTGTAAAGAGTAATAACACTGGCACAGGGATATCGACTGATAAATAATCGTCATGTTCAAGATAAATTATCAGAGACAAGTTTCTGGATAGATCTTGATCTCGAGTTGTTATGGGTTATCTACATACATCTCGAGAAAAGGTAATAAGAGTTGGATGGTGGGGAACATGTGGTGAATATATAGCCCACACAGACATCTTTATTTGTTGATGTAATCTAAAAACAATATCATGTAACCCATTAGTCTCTTTCTCTACATTTATAAAAAAATATATATGGATTGCAGCCTTTACTTTTATTAAAATCCGGTCGTTCTACTGTGAGCCTCTGTGGTTTAGTCCGTTAGAGCATTGGCCCTGCTAGCAAGAGTTCGGAGTTCGAATCTTACTGGAGGCAAGCAGAATTTCTTTTTCTACATTAATAAATATATGTATTTATAACTCTCTGAGAATTTTTCTAGAACATGAGATTATTTGTCGGCTTTAATTAGTCGATATCCCTGTGCCAGTGTGGTTACTCTTTATAAAAATGTATATAACTGATATTCACAAATGTTTGTTTTAATTTGTAGCCACAACTTCCATTGTTCAGTATATTCCAACTGGAAGAGTGCCATGTAAGTATTACTTGACAGATTTAAGTCTAATTTTTATTTTAATACCCAACAGTTCAAAGCTTTCAAACTACACCAGTTTTAATAAGAGTTTGTTTTTACCTTGACTTATTTCAGATCTAAAATGTTTTATCTGACCTTAGAACCATAACCAAAACAAACTGAATTTATTGAGTGTTCCCGTATCAGTAGCCATTAAAGACATGTCAGTGTTTTTCTCTGCTCCTTTCTTATGGCTGGGGCTGGTGGTTGGGCGAGAGCCCCCTGTGCCCTCGTGCTCTCTAAGCCAAGGCGCACAGGGTGCTGATTTGTTGTGGTGCCAGCTTCATTGACGGTGGTTTCCTTTACCGTTTGGGCTGGCACGCTGTCATGTAAGTGAAATGACTTTGAGTACAACATAAAACCTCACAAACCTTTGGCTGTGCTGCTTTACCATTAGCCATTTACTGGTGCCACCAGCGTGCCCTCTGGATCAGGGTGTTACGTTATATTCACATTGGTAGGAGCATGTTTTTGGTTTCCACTAGAAACAACACTTCACATTTTCATGGTTGTGTTAGTGTCAATGTTGCGAAATACACTCCGGTTACTTTAAATCCTCAAAAAATTTTCCTACTTGACAAACTTCAAGTTTTGCAAAGGCTAGGAAGGCTTGTAACACACCCGTAAAGCCGTAACTTGAAAATACTAAAACATATTAGTTAAATTCAGATTTATGAACTCAATAAATGACTTTAAACTTGCACCCTTTATGTCGAATTTGGAAGTTTTTAGGAGTTCGCTGGGTGGTTTTTACGACGTTTCTTTTCGGTTTTCCACCATCACCGGCAACACAAATTAATGATTTATAACAAGTCGTCATATAGGTGAAATACTCTTGAGTACGACGTTAAACACCAATCAAACAAACAATCGAATTTGGATTGAGGATTTTTGCTATATACGAGACCAGCGAATCATTTAGTGCGGTCGTAAGAAACATATAATCACCAGGCGATAACTTGAACATTTTAACAGCTCAAGGTTTACACATTATTCGGCAATAACAGGGTTAGATTCTTATGACACTTATGCTTATACACCTTTCACAAGAACCAGTGAATAATGATATCAATGAACTTGATTAAAAGTATCTTCTTTTAGAGAAATATAAAAGTCGAGACATTTTGAATAGCATAAGATATGTTATAGTGTACACAACATTCTTGATAGAGACAATTTTTCATTTTTCATTGTTGGAAAACGGATCTAGGCCGAAAGCGTTGCGATGAAAATATACCAGAAGCTGTTATCCATAATATCTTATGTTATTCTTTGATTAAAAATGTGTAACATAAAATTGTTTTCTTTTCAGAGTGTCTTTATGACAATATATATCCAAGCGTGTGTGTCTGTGTGTGTAATGCTAATCTAGAGATGTCTTTTAATTTTCAGTTGATTTTCATTGCCATTTTTTAAATGTCTTTACGATTTTATCCTTGGAATGTAAATGAAATACCATTAACTTTGGTAGAAAACTGTTTTTAAATTGATGTTAAGCTATAGACGCACTGGCAAATTTAATTTGAAATCGATTGTCACTGAAAATTAAAGGTCATATGTTTACATATATATATACCGTTTTACGCGTAACGGAGGTCTGGTCAAAAATAACTTTATTCAATTTAAAAGTATTTTTGCTAATTCTGGATAACACAGTCTTTAAATAACACTTTTAAGTTCACACATTTTGCAAAAGAGACGGTGGGGTTTTATCCCTTCTGTATTAATTGCTAATGATTCGGTGCCTAGCTCTGGTGGGGGTGGGTTTGATTCCTCTTGTGGGCGCATGTCGGTTGGCAAAATTATCTTTTACAAAAACTGTTAACATACTCGGCAGTGGTTGTATCCCTCCAAGATTACACCCAAGACATTAAGCTTTTTTTGCCTATATTTAGATTTATATTTTCATCAGACCTTTTGAGACCATGAATATCAATAGTTTGAATGTACGTGTGAACAATATTAAACATATGAAGGTAGTTAAGACAGTCAAATTTAACATAGAGGTTTGTGAAAACTACTTGTGTAATGTGTGTGTGAATGTGTAGGTACATGTAAATGCATATGAGAAGTGTCAAGGTGTATATGTACATGATATTATTAAACTCACATACGCACCCAAAATTAGGGGTTTTCAACAAATTATAATTGCTTTGATTTTAACAAGTTTTGAAGTTTGTCCACAAATTAAAACAGTTACGTTGAGATTAAAAAAATTCCAATGGGTACAAGGCTTGTACGAGTTAGGAGAAATCCTGTTATATTTCAAATTCAACGTAAAGAAGACCAGCCATTCATCCTTGTATGTTTGAACAAAGTATTTGATCCCTCGGTGGAGAATGACCTTGTATTTAACTAGTTCTTAAATCAAATCAAAAACATAAAAAATAATGTTAATTAAACAATTCAATACACTTTCTTCAAACGCTTTGTAATATTGTGTTTGGAAACAAGTCACTGACCAGTCTTAAGAAACGTGCGTAGCTTATATCTGACATAAATGACCATGGCACCTAGCAATGAAGGTATTGTTTCGTGGTGAGAATTTAGTCTGACGAAAGCTATGTTTGCTTCTTAAAGGTACTATACCGCAGAATTTCGGCCAAAAATCGACTGAAACGAATTAAACCGGGTTTTCTATATTTGTCTAGTATGGCCCAAAGTATAAACTTTTAGAAAATATAAACCTCGAGAATGTGAGATATACCGTACCGGTATGAAAAAAATAATAAAAGATGGAAAATCTATAATGCCGGTCGCATTATTGATTTTTCAAACCCGGTTTAATCAGTCGATTCAGTCAATTTTTAGCCGAAATCCTGCGGTATAGTACCTTTAAGGCAGGACTCAGGAATATAAGTTAGTGTTATCAGTATCTTGCTTAGGTCGTGATTTGATTTGTTTGCATCTTTATGAGTTTTTCCTTACTACATGTAGTTCTAGATAGATCGTAGATTGTTAGATCAGCATTCTGATGCCAAGGCACACTTCAGACATACTATTTAAATCTGAAGGTTTTTTGGGGGGGAAATGATACTCTAGTGGCCCAATGGAAATTTAACTGCCTCGTGACCTTTCGGTAATTCTTACCTAGGGGCCCAACACTAATGTTCTCCGAATTACCGTCTCCGCCCCCTCCTTGTGCTCCACCTTTCTCTTTTGAAGAAGAACTACGTAAAACCACAAACAAACGAACAGTTATTGGTACGGGGCATCAGGGTTTTTGGTCGCCCTTTGATGGTCCCCCCCCCCCCCCCCTTCTTTGTTTCAAATGACGTAGAGTGTGTTTTGCTTTATCAATTCAGCTGACTAACCGTAAAATAAATGAAACAACCTAAAGTATAACATAGCTAACAATCAATCAAAGAAAAAAAACCCAATACACCCAAGATTGAGAGAAATTGGCAAAAGTTTCATTTGTTTTGAAGCTTCAATAGCTGCCTTTAAAACCAGAATTTCTGCACATTCCTTTATAATTTACACTGTCCCCATTAAATGTACCTGTAAAGTGCATAGTTTGACTTTAACCAAAATATTAAGAGTGACAAAAGAAATGAAGTGTGACCTTGGTTTGACCTTGAGTACGTTTTGCATGATTTAGATATTACTGTCCTAGTGGGACATTGTTGATGTGAACTGCATGTAAACCCACATAGTTACGATTAATGTTACAATAATAACTTGCTCCACGTTTATAGACTTAAAACAAAAAAATTACTCAAAAAGTTTTTCTCCTTGCCATGGAAAAAATTGAAATTTAACGTTTGTTAAAAAATCCAACCAAAAAAGTGTTTTAGTAAGTTTAATAAAGAAGGACTCCCTTGAAACTTTTCAAACAGTTCTGATCATTATAAACATAACTAAGTGGCTTTCATATATATCTCAATGCGTTGACAAACAACAATACGTTTTTTTTTTTAGACTGTTAAGGCCAAATTACAAATTGTTTAGATAGAAATTATATCGTGATCTTGTTGTATCCATATTATAATAAAAATAAAAGAAGTTTTATTTGTCTGGTATTACAAAGTGACAAAGCTAAACTTACTGCTAAATTTACTGAGGATATCCCTGAAACTGGTTAACGTATTGCTATGCTTTAAAGTTTGTTCCGCAGGAGATGTTTAGTTTTTTGCGGTAATGATATTTTTTTCAAAATCAAAAACAACACAAAATAGTATAAGGACACAGTTAGGAGAGAGATAAAATCTTCCAAAATTGGACTGAACACTTTAACGTTTGTTTCTTGATAGGTACATGACAAACAAACAAATGCAAATTTTCTTCAAAAGACAAAATTATCAGGCTGTATACAAATTTCCATTGGGGCCGAACCCCTTTCACTGTACCCGGAATAGGTGGACCTTGGGCAGTTAGGTATATAAGGGTAGCTTTCCAGTGGCTGTGGAATTCGCAGGTTGTGTTAACAAGGTTTCCACCGTACCAGTAATGCAAAGTCGTCATATAGGTAAAATACTCTCAAGTACCACATCAAACACCAATCAAATAAATAAATCAATAAACAAATTTCCCCAATTTCTGCCTGAAGACAATCTAATGGGCTGTTCAATATCTAATGATTTGTAAACATGATAAAGTATTGGTTTAAAAATAAATGCGTAGTAAATATTTAGATTAAAAAAGGTGAATGCTTTTAGGTCGTTGATGTAAATGACTTATTAATGGCTGCTTAAAAATGCCTTGCACACACACAAAAAAAAAAGTCTCTTGGACAAAAATAAAATTTTCACGAGTTTGAGCATTTTTTCATTATTCTATTAATCAGTTCTAACTTTGTTTTGTTTTGCATTTTGATGAATTTAGATTTGATAGTTGTTATAGTTTGTTATAGTTTGATTTAGTTCTTTCTCCTATTTATTCTGTAGTGAGAAAGAAACCCACTCTACTGCCTGTTGTTCAGAGTCCAATTTTACCAGGTTTGTATGGATGCCTTTCTTAGCTATCACTATTGTACCAATCTTATCTCGCCAGATCTCATGTGTATGATGGGGACAAGATAGATGTCTGAGGCCCCATGGGGGCATGTTTTTCGTCTGATTTTAGGGTTCAAAGATTGACCTTAAAGTGCTATAATTTTGACTGATAATTATGGCCAAAATTGTTTCTCGTAGGAAAATTGTTCATGTATGGAACAATTTGTAGAAAGCGTAGGCTACCATGTGGATTTACCTGATATTATCAGACTTTCTTCAAAATGTCTGCACGAAGCCTCAGAGATCTACCTTGTCCTCGTCATTCATAAGAGATCTTTCGTTATCAGATTGCTATTATACCTGTCCTCTCAGCTAACTTTCCAAACGATTCATTTATACTTTTTGTCTTTCTCAAAAGACCAAGTACACATAAGGTATTCTAAAAAGACCGTTTACGACAAAAATTTAGGCCGTTTAAAGATGACATATCTGCTTCACTTAAAAAGACAATGCATTTCTCAAAATATAGTATTCACATTTTGTTAAAAATCATGCTCTTTTATGTTACTTAAAAATCCATTTTCATCGAACTTAAAACGAAGGCATACACATTTATAAATTACATATTTTATTTTCTTAAAAGGACAATATGCTCCTTAAACTTGACACAAATTTGTCACTCTTTAAACAACTACACATTTGCCCTACTTAAAAAAACACATATTCCACACAGTTCCTTTAAATACCCTTTATCCATATTTAAAAGACAAATCAGTTTGGGAAATTTTTTGGCAAAATAACTGGGCCTATTATTCATTCCTTATAACATCGATATAGCTGTTTTACATGAAAAATACTTTATATTTGTACTTCCTTTAAGGCTACTGATTTGTTCAACTGATAGCAAAAGCGCAGTTGTTATGCTTTAAATAGTCCACAGATTTGCACCGCGGTTCTAAAGAAATAAGGTTACATACTTGTTCTAATCAAGAATACTAAGCCCTGTTTCTACCTTAAAGCACTCGTTCAATTATTTTTTAATAAATGCATTTGTTCTGAAAAATTGTTATAATAAATTCTAAGAGAAGTGTATAGAGTATAAAATAAGTGTTTGGAAATTTAGCTTCGTAGTGAATTTACCTTACGTACGGCGCAAAAAACACAAAACGCAAACCAACCAGTTCTATCGAAAGGCATTTACATGTATTTGATTGGAATCTTTATTATTTCTTCTACTTTGAATATTATAAATTTATGATGAATGACTTCCTTCTTTTTTACATCTTTTTATTTGGTTTATTTGTCTTTTTGTACAATTCTGTGCAAGTTTGGTTCTCTTATTTCTCTTTCTGTAAAAATGCATTGTATAGTTTTAGATTTGTATTTTTCTGTTTTACTTTTTACATTTTATTTATCTCTTTATTTCTTACTACAATGTAGGCTGAAAGATGAAACTGAATGAAAGTGAGACAGAAAATCTGTTCATGTAAATTTTTTTGAATTTTTTTAGTTAGAAATATGAATGGTGTTCAGTCCAGTTGAAATCCAAAATAATGGCCAAAACTGTGAACAATTAAAAATTGTACTGACTGGTCTGAAAACCAATTTTATTTCATAGTTAATTAGGTCATCCTACATTTTAAAAACTTTCATATTATTAAATTTTACTTTTTTGCTGATCAACTTTTCTTTAGACTCGTGTATTTTGCCGAAGACTGATTTGGTTTTCATCATCGATGCTTCAACAAGTGTGACAGAAATTAATTTCCGGCGCATTTTGAGGTTCGTAGCAAATGTCATTCAGCCGCTGGACATTGACGGAGGAACTGTGCAGGTTGCCTTGATTACATACGCTACGAATGTCTACAGTCAATTCCATCTGAACACATTCACGACCAAGCATAGCATGCTGAAGGCGCTGCTGACCGTCCCGTATACCAAAGGCAAGAGTAACACTGCTGACGCCTTGCGCACAATGATGACAAGCGTTTTCAGCGCAGATATGGGCGACAGAGAAGATGCACCAAATGTGGCCGTCTTGATAACAGATGGAATCTCTGATGTAAACGGTCGAACGACAATCCCTGAAGCCGAGCTCGCTCATTGCAGGAAGATTACCATATTTGGCATTGGATTAGCTATAGAAGATACAACAGAACTTGATGTGATTTCCAGCAAACCGCTCAGCATGTACCGATACAACGTGCTGAATGCTAATAGTCTATCAGCTCTAACTCAACGCCTCTTTGTTCCAATCTGTATTGGTAAGTTTTGATTGGTCAATAACCACAGGTGGTATTCCGTCATATGAGTGAGTGAAAACAAACAACTATAAGGTACCAATATGGCATTAAAACCTCTACCACACAAAAGACAATCAGAGTTCCTTTTCATGGAAACTTTCCTGATTCTTTCTGTAATGAGGAGATCTTGTTAAGATTAACTGCCTGTAACTTTATATAATCACACATGACTAAGTCATTTTGGTAAAATAGTATTTAATATATAACTTAAGATTTATTTTACTTACATGTAAGTAGTACATATAATATACGCATCAGTATTCTTGATGTTAATAGTTTTATTCAAGTATTATTTTTCATGGATGGCAGGTAGTTATGTAGTTGGGAGCCTTGATGATCTCCTCGCTATTATAAGCGATAAAGGCGTATAAGGAAAGTGATTTGTCCGTATAGTCCTGTTTTGAGTCCTATCCTTGTCCTGTTTGCCTGGGTTGTTTCCTTCAACAATAGGGCTGGCACACTGCCATATGAGTGAAATAACAGCATAAAACTCCAAACGATCAATTTTTCCAGAATGATTTTTAAATTCCGCAAATCCTTTTTTGTTTCAGAGCTATCAAAACCAAAGATTGAAGTTTCTCCTGGACAAAGTAAGTAGGCCTATGATGTGCTACATTTGTTATCCTGTTCAGTACTGGGTATCATTAGATCTGCTATTCTTATTGCCTGATCATAACTAGACTCTGTAAGTCTCGTTCTCTACTGCTTCACTTCCAGGTACATGCTTATATTAAACTCTGGTGGCAAGTTTTGAACAATGGTCGTTCAGAATGATTTTTTTTGTGTGTCAGTTACGTGACTGGAAGGGACAGTTGCCACCCTTTTAACTTACTGTTTGATGTTATACCTTAAAATTAAAAAGTAGCTTTTATCGGGAACTGGAATGAATCTAGTTAAATCTCTCCCATCACATGGCATGACTTATAGGGTCTATTAGTGTTACATGTACATCCTATTATGGCCATTCTCTATTGGATGGATTTCCAATCAAATGCTGTTTCTTTTTTAGTATTGTTCGTTATAATGTTATCTATCTGTGTGCTTTTATCATTTGTGCTTATCTCTCCCATTGCAAAAATGTCCATATGATAATTATATGGACAGTAATCAGTGATCAGTAATAAAATCTCTTAATTTTGTAGGATTCATAAGAATAAACAAGTGTTCTAATGTGTAAGATAAGTAAGAACATCCTAATTTGATATGAAACATGAATAAACAAACTTCCTTATTTGGTAGGATACATGTAACATCACAGAAAAGGGAAGATGGACACGGTTGCCTTTAGCCAAGTAAATTACTAGTTCAATGGGTACACGTGCCTTCTCAGAAGAATAAGAAAAAAGTTCATGATCACCAAATTGCGTCATCCAATATGAATTGTATGAACATTTATCTTTGTGGCTGTTAGGGTAATGGTAACATTCACATGCATTTAACCGTCATTCTTTGTTTGTGCTTTCAGCTTGCAAGGGTCGAGGTGATATTGTCTTTGTTATTGACACGTCAGGTAGTGTTGGGGCTGAAAACTTCCAAAAGGTCAAAGATTTTGTTTATTCCACCGTCGACGGCCTCTCAATCGACAACGGTGCTTATAGAGTAGGTGTTGTCTCATTCAGCACTTACGCCAAAGTAGAGTTCTATCTGAACGACTATGATACCTCTGATAAGTTGAAGACGGCAGTGCAGAATATCCCCTACCTCTACGGCTTTTCAAACACCGGGGCTGCTCTTCAGTCCGTAAGGATGGAAATGTTGATTCCAGCTAGAGGAGATAGACCAGGTATGCTAATTTTGTTCCTATTGCAATGAACGGATACCTGTAGCCTTTCATTGATAATGCAGAGACAGAATGGATACAGAGTTTTTCTGTACCTTTTTCAAGTAGCTCGAGAATGTCTTGTAAAAACATGCAACATGCGTCATATATTAAAGTGATATACCCTTGACGACGACATTCAACACCAAGAAAATAAAAGCTAATTTCCTTTCCACCTTATTTATTTATGGCTGTTAGCACTTCATATATCAGTTTAGAAATTCCCATGATATGTTTAGTTGTTTTTAGTTTCCCAATTTATTTTCTGGCTAAAAGAACCAACATTTTGATAGCGACTAACAGAGAGAAAATACACCCAATACCGGTTCTTTTTATATAATTTGTGTGCCTTGTTCCTCACAAACTTCAAATGCCAGTATCAGAATTAAGACAATTAAGACGTTTAATCTGAGCTTGGAATATCTAAACATATTGAACCATGAATATTATGTAAGGTTTTTGCGGGTGGTTCGGTTTCCACGTCCTGAGTCCCACGGGATGCACAAGGGGCACAGGATGCCTTTTTGTTGTGGTGTCCTGTTTCGTTATGGAATGTAAAGGTTTTTTCCTGACTTGCATGATGCCAGCGTTGTTTACGGTGGTTTCATTCCGTAATTTTGCTGGCACTATGTCATACAGGTAAAATAACCTTGAGTACGGTGTAAAACCCTAATCAAACAAACAACATGCGATTATTTAGTCTCTTTATATACATGAACTGAAACACAACTTTTCAAATTGGTTTATGTCAAGAGCAGTAGAGCAAGAAGAACTATGCGTTTTTTTACCTTGAAGCTACAATTTAAAGTTAAAAACATTTAATTAGTTCAATTAGATATTGCCTGAAAATCAAGTCCCATTTTAATAACCTAATTATTTACATACTCCCCTCCAGTTTAAATTGTGATCGGAGTTGCGCCATGGCTCATACAATGTAGGTCACCTTCACTGTAACCGGTATAGGCTCAAATCACTAGGTATATAAGGGACATCGAGGGGTGCTTTTTAAAAGGTTTCTTCTAGGTGATCCATCGTACACCGGCAAGGCACAGTATGAAGTACTAGCCTTGAGCACAACATTAAACACTAATCGAATAAATTAATAAAATAAAGCCTGATGGCTGAGTGGTCCATGTGGTCACCACTGACTGCTGGCAACTCCTTTGATTCTCAAGCGTATCTCAATCTAAATTATTATCCGTACAAGTTTCCAAATAATTTCTATTGCTTTTCCCCAGATGCTGCAAACATGGTTGTGGTCATCACCGATGGACCGTCTAACGCTGGAGTGGAGTTACTAGAACCAGAGGCTCGTGCTTTGCATCTTTCTGGCACCACCATTGTGACGGTGGCTGTGGAACATACTGGACCATCAAGCGTATTAGAGAAAATCACGTCGGCACCAGTGTCTGAGAATCTCTTCTATGTGGAGCCATACAGCCGACTCTCTCAGATTAAAGATCGCATCTTGGACCCTGTCTGCTCAGGTAAGATTCATGGAAAAGGGGCCGTCCAGCTTAGATTCCCGGGAAAAGGGGCCGTCCAGCTTAGATTCATGGGAAAAGGGGCCGTCCAGCTTAGATTCTAAGGAAAAGGGCCATTCAGGTGAGATTCATGGGAAAAGGGGCCGCCAGATTCTGGGGAATAGGGCCATTCAGGTAAGATTCATGGGAAAAGAGGCCGTCCAGCTTAGATTCGTGGGAAAAGGGGCCGTCCAGCTTAGATTTTGGGGGAAAAGGGCCATTCAGGTAAGATTCATGGGAAAAGAGGCCATCCAGCTTAGATTCTGGGGAAAAGGGCCATTCAGGTAAGATTCATGGGAAAAGGGGCCGTCCAGCTTAGATTCTGGGGAAAAGGGCCATTCAGGTGAGATTCATGGGAAAAGGATCATTCAGGTGAGATTTATAGGAGAAAAATATGTTCAGGTAAGATTCATGGGAAAAGTGTCCTTCACTTTAGATTCATGGGAAACGGGCAGATCAGTTTAGATTCATTGGAAAAGGTTCACGTGAGATTTATAGGTAAAAACATGTTCAGGTAAGATTCAGGGGAAAGTGTCATTCACGTTAGATTCATGGGCAAGCGCCATTCTGGTAAGATTCATGAGAAAAGTGCCATTCTGGTTAGATTCATGAGAAAAGTTCCATTCTGGTTAGATTCATGAGAAAAGTGCCCTTCTGGTAAGATTCATGGGAAAGGGAAGTTCATATAAGATTTTTAGGAAAAAAAGATGTTCAGGTTAGATTCATGGGAAAAGTGATGTTCAGATATAAAGAGTCAGGGGAAACGTGTCCTTCACGTTAGATTCATGGGAAAAGTGCCGTTTTGGTTAGATTCATGGAAAAACAGCGGTTCAGATGAGATTTATAGGAAAAAAAGATGTTCAATGTAGAAGATAAATCACTTTTAATATATTTTTTTTATGAATTTGTGATATAATAAAATGATCTTTTTCTCTGCAGACTTTGATCAGTGTCAGTACACAGTTTGTCAGAACAATGGTACATGTGTTGATGGACTGAGAAGCCGAATCTGTCTCTGCCAACCTAATTATTATGGGGAGAATTGTGAAAACAGTGAGTTGAACATTCCCCTTATCACCTGTCATGCCAGTTTTCGTTCATCTTTAAACCTTCTTCAGAATGAATGAATGTAGTACAGTTTTGATAGCAACCAGAACAAATCTGTTGTCGTACTTAAACCTTTTTGTTGTCTCATTTGCTATCAAAATATTGTAGTATATTAATTTGTAAAAAAGTACTTTTTAGAAACAATATCTTTTGATCGTTTGTAGAAACATTTATGTCAGTAAATCTTCACTATTATTTGGTCATAATACTGCTCTCCGAACACCTAAAGCGTACCAGTCTTTTAACATTTTGTCGAGTAAATATAGACAAATTACCTGAAAGAAGATCAGTACCAAACAAATATTCCAATCATCTGCTAATTAACAAAAAATGACAAAAATTGATTCTAAATGCTGCTTTAACAAGATCTGTTGATTACATTGTTGTTTTGTGCATTTCAGAATGCACGGAGCCCATGGATGTTGTGTTTATGTTAGGTTCGACGGACAAAGCTGGAGGGAGACATTTTGATGATATGAAGGTCTTTGTGCAGGGATTTGTACGAGACTTCGCCATCGACAAATGTGATGTCCGCATCGGTGTCATGAAATATAATACAAGACCCAAGGTTGAATTTGACCTCGACAGATATTCAAGGACAGAAGATGTTCTGGAGGCTGTTGATAAGATCCACTGGTCAAGCGGCAAGAACAATATCGCCTGGGCTCTGAGATCTGTAAGGTCCAGGATGTTTGAGCGTGACCAAAGAAATGCCCGGAAGGTTGCTTTCCTCTTTGTGGATGGACCGTCCGACTTGGAAAAACAAAATACAATGTCAGAAGCGGAGCTCACGATGGCCGCAGGAATAAATATCATCCCGATTGGTGTTTCCCTCAGGGATAAATATGAATTGGAAACAATTGCCTTAGCTCAAGGCTTGAAAGCTGTCGATATTAAGGACTACGACAACTTCCAACTTTACAGAGACAATGTGATCAGCCCAGTTTCAAGCAGTAAGTGTTCATTTGTAAACTTGAAATATTTTTTGATGTAAGCTTCCTACTAAACTAAGGTCATGTCCATACAGATATCATTCATGTGCCACCATTTATTGGATTGGTTTTCCCTCCAAATGGAATGGGGGCCGCACTGTGGCTCCGTGCTTGAGTGTTGGACTACGGAGCCCCTGTAGGTGCCAGCTCAATAGGTGAAGGAAACCACTGAAAACGGCGCCAGCAACATGCAAGACAGGGCAAAACATTAACAAAACAGGATACCACAACAAATCTGGTATAGGTTCAAATAGCCTTGTTTACCTTAAGTATAATTGAAGTTTTCCAGTGGTTGCAAGATTGTAGTGGTTTATTTACAAGGCTTCTTTCCTTTTCCACCACACACCCACAACGCAAAGCTGTCATATGAGTGAAATATCCTTAAGTACGAAAAATAAAATGAATCAAATACGTAAATAAACACATTTCTACTTTCATAGTTCCATCAATGTTTTTTGACAAGAACATTGCTGATCTGTTCCAGGTTTTAACCATTGCAGCCAAGCACCGTGTCAACATGGCGGATTCTGTAGAAACCTTGCTGGAGGCTATATGTGCGAGTGTGTTCAGGGTTTCTCGGGAAAAGATTGTGAACAAAGTAAGTATGGGCTAGTGTCTTTCATACAGTCCAACAATCTCTGGCGTCCTTCGATCAATATGAGCTCCACATTTTGCGTTTTGTGAACCTTTTTATGTGTGCATTAATTTGTCTGTTATTGTGTTGACATTGTCAGTGTAGCGCAAAGGTGGTAATTTTGTTCAAGATATTGGATAAAATTGTGAGATTCGTTTGGGTCTTTTATAATCACATGCTGTACTCATGTTTTGCACGTGACAA
>JAVFBZ010027049.1:0-11240 GCA_032466195.1 Katharina tunicata
ACATATGTTAAATAAAGTCATTTATTTGACATATGCACAATTCTTTTTCACATATGTGGAAAAGAATTCAACATATGGTAAACAGAATTGTACATATGTCAAATAAGGAGAGGAGTGATAAAACGGCTTGCCATATACCTCTGAGTCTGGACCTACATCATTGTATTGTACCAACGTAAGAAGAGTTTGATATGACCCACTGAATTATCTACATCCAGATCATGTTAACATTAATAAAGAAGAGCTGCCAGATGAACACTTTTTTAAAAACCGCACGAACCATTTGCTGTCTGGGCCTCACAGACGTATCCACCGGACTGTCCACACTTCAAGTCATTCCACTTCAGTTTGGTTGTAATAGCTACACAATCTTCTAGCCCCATGTAGTCATTCGGTTCTTTGCTCCAGGTCCTGAAAAAAGTTATGTTTTTTTTTTGTCCCATTGTTTCGTACCGTAGTGTTTTACCAATCCGAAGGCGTACCGATCTGTTGTACAACAGGCAAATCTAAATACCTGAAGGGCTACAGCCTAAATAATTATCTCCACGTTTCAAAGCACAAGGAAGTGAGAGGGTATTATAATATTAAACATTTTAAAGACAAAAAAACCCAAAAGTACATTTTTCTTCTTCAGTTACATCCTTATTATCAGAAATTTATATTCGACTAAGGGTTGGAAATATGAAATTGTGAGTTCAGAATACGAACATTAACCTGTGACATATGGAAGCACCTGTTAAATGGAAGTGAAAGAGTTATGTTACACTTGTACTTTAGCGTTATATCTATTATTAGCATATGTCACATAATACCATGGAATAACATCACTTAGTCCATATTGTCATGTGGGACCCAGTATGAGTTTCTTATCAACGCACATTAGGGTTTGTTTGTTTAATGGATTGGAGTTTTACGCTGTGCTTAATTTGATCTCACTCATATTACAGCGTGCTAGCCCAATATGTGAAGGAAATCGCCTTAAACGATGCTGGCAAAACAAGACACCACAAACAATTTATAGCGAAAGAAAAATTAAACAGGACACCACAACAAATCAACTTAGCTCAGAAACCACAAGAGGCGCTCGCCCAACCATCCGTGACGCCTACTGCTAAAAACAACGTCATTGCATTATCTTTAAAGGCCAATTAAAACCTGCGTGGATTGAACAGTTTAATCAACATGAAATGATATTAGATCCCCCACCCCACCTATAACATAAACCAAAACTTACAACACGTCGGCTGATGGTTGGCTCCCGTCAGCGTATTGCCACGGGCCGCCACCAGTAGATCGAAGTTGTGTCCAGAAAGGCGTCTCGTAGTTCAAGGTAGCCATTTGATCTATCCAATACTGAAACACGTGCATTTAAAATCCAATACTCAATGTTTTTTAAAATAATACTTTTAACTCGATGGCATCAAATGTTTTTTCTAATGAACTGTCTCAAATCGATTACATCTTGTCTCAAATTCCATCGGCTCATTTGATAAAGAACAAGTAATATTATCACACGCTTACAAATTCTGGTTAAATTTGAAATGGATACAATTGGCGTCGACTTAACCGAAATACGACATATTGAAATTCCGTCATAATTATACTCAGAAAAAAAATGTGTGATACTGTGTCAACTGAGGGATAGTTTAAAGTTAGAACACAGATTTGATATTAAATAGTTTCCGTCTCCTAGACAAGTGTCACACGCGATAATAATCCTTGAATAACCAAAGACATAGATATGGTCTTGCAAGACATTTTCAACTTGATGATAAGGTGATGGCAATCTAGAATCATACCTTTTCATCCTGTGTATCAATCCTAAGTAAGTCGGCGCCTGCATTCAGACACCTCTGTCTGGCACCGTCCGCGGTGTCTTTAAACATGTTCTGGAAGAAATAACACTTTTTACCGGCCCTTATCCACGGTCCACACCCATATTTACCATCGTATGGCGTCAGAGGCACTGAAGAGAATATTCGAGAAATCACTCATGTAATAAAATCTTGTTACTTATTGAGAAAAATTGCTTTTTCGTGAAACGTGCGAAAATGTGTTACAGAAAGGTGCTGGAAAGTCATCAGCTTAGAGAACTTCACTGTAGTACGTTTTGTATACCATATATCGATACAGCGAAGAGTGGTAATACTGCCAATGGATAATAATTGGTTTTAAGAAAGATAAGAACAGTTTGTCATAAATAATTGTGAAAAAAATATGTGATGAAATAGCTTTGACGGAAATCGAAACAAATGAAATAGCATTTAATAATATTCTATTATTGTCTAACAGGTTCGTAAACACTTGGTTCTCTTCAGATGTGTGGGTGACAAAGTAAACAGGTAACGCGCGATTTTAAATGACACGTGTAATATAAGAATAATAACTGAAGTAGTCTCAGAGCTTATTCTTATTACATGTACTATATGATCGAGTTTCAGTCATACTTAAAACACAAAGAATAATGCATTAGGCGGGAAAAAGCAATTTGCTCATAGGACACGTTTTCTTTGTATTTATACAAGTCTTGCAAACTGTCTCGTCCTATCTGAATCCTATACCATTTAACAAGACCAGAAAGCCCTTGTACATTTCGTCCACTACATGTATTTTACTATTTTGTATATATGTCAGTTACATTTATTTATTGGGTTTCTAAAATTTCCATTTCATTTTCATATCAGTTTAAGATACATATTTCTTATTTCGTGGATTGTTTCTTTTCAAAATTGGTCTATATATATAAACGTTATTCAACTAGCTTATCTATTCACTGCCTTCATGTTTAATGCAAATTTTTAATAACAGTTAATTTTTTTCATTTGTTTTATTTTGTGTATTAAAGTATTTAAAGAAAAAAAAAACTGTATCATAATATATAAATTTGAAAGGCCCAACCTGAACCGTCCGTCTTTTTACAAACGTAGGGGGCTCTCGTTAAGCACGATTTATCGGCGAATTTTCCGTTCACAAACAAACCACAACGTTCCCCTCCGTTTATGTTGTCCGGTTCGGTGGCCCAGTTCCTGAAATTCAAGATAGTACTTATGAAAGAAGTTGACCAGGCGTTAGGATAAATGTCATGTCACACGATATATCAATATTGGAAGATTAAAAATGTACTATGCAAATTCATTGACAATGGTGGGGCAATATCGCACACAGGTCTGGAATGTCTAGGGCTAGTTCCAACTCAAAACAGTGTATTCTAGTCGCCAAAAGTCTGTGGATAGTTTTCTGTCATCTAGACATGAACTTGAAAGTCAACATACAGTTGGAACAACATTTTGAGCGATTTTTTGTGTATTTCAGCAGTTACAGATATACGCTTCTTCAATGCCCATAGGCTTTCAACCGTGTTAAAAATAAATATCTACATGAATAGTATATTAGCGGATTATTTCTTATAATTTTAATAGAAAAACATGTAGAAGAGAAATACAGACGTTATACGTACAATGTAGCTTGGTCGCCAGTTCCCCACACCCAGTTGCCATTAGCCTTTGTGACACTAACCCACCATGGAGTTGGCGTCTGAGCATTTTCTGGTAATACATCTTTTAGATAATCCTATAAATAAACAAATTTAAATTATTGAGATTTCACTCATATTGACATAGTCTTCAAAATCTAACTAAAATGTTGATGAAATTGTTGGATGGATTCCTCCGCCAACATGCATACCTGTTTGATGCCATAAGCACCCTATGACCACTGTCTTGACATTGTTGTCCAATAGTATTATATCGTTAAAATTTCACTTTGTCAAAAAGATGGCTCTTTAAATTATTTAAGTAAATGAGTTTATTCATTTACGTTGAATGAAGTTGATTTTTATGTAATCATGCTGTTATTGCTCTGGACCCTCATGAAAAGAGGTTTTGTTACCTATGAGTCTATCGAGATTAAATACAGATTATTATTATTGTTATTAACTTCCTACTCAAGAGTATTTCACTTATATGGCGACTTTTTGATGTCGGTGTTGGGTGGAAAACTGGGGCGAAATCTCATAACCACAGCCACCGAAAAACTTTCCTTCTATACCTAAGGTCCACAGGGGAGATCGAACCTATGCCGGGTACAGTGAAAGGGACTCAGGAGTTCAATTCTTAACCATGGGACATAATAAATATTAAGGTGATATTTTTGCCGGACACCTTGATTGAAATGACGGCCAGACAATATTAACACAGTGCTCATAATGAATAAATTATGACATTACTGACAGATAACACATCACGAATCAATCTGTAAATGTGAATAACAACTGGACATAATCTGAACATTCGAATAACATTATTATCTGACGATAAAATCTGGATGACCGTATGACATAATTATCACATGGCATTATTTGAACAACCCGTGGCTCGCAAAATCTGTGGACATTTAGAATCCAATGACATACTTTTGTTAAAATTATAAATCCATAAAATTCTTAATAAAAACAAAGTTAAAGATAAAACTTAGCTTAAAGCTAACGAAATACACAGAGTAAGGTATTGGTTTCGACAGAAATGTGAGTGGGAAAGATCTGAGATACTCTCAAACCCTAACGTGTCATACCATGGCTCATCGGAACAGAAAATGTATAAACCGTTAAATTATGATAGGCGGTTGTTAAATCCATAGTGTGTCTTGCAAAGCCGCAAAAGAATAAGCCGGTGGTTTGTAAACTATTGCTAGTGCCATTTTTCTTTTGGGCCTTGGGGGTTAACACGAACCTTTCTATTTGTGTTGGCGATGCAAAGGTGTTATGCTTATCAAGAATACTCAGGTAACCAAAATGAACCAATTGCACCATACGTTATTTTTGACTGGTAGGCTAATTAACTTACTATATTGGCTTGGTTTTCAAGGTTTGCAAGTTGGGTGTTTGCTCCCATACTGGAACATCGAGCCTCAGCCTGGGCTTTGGTCATCAGCTGCGATTTGTTAAAGGTATCACTAATGAATAGACATCTATCGTCCCCAATAAGAAATCCCATTGGACATCCTTCCTCTGTTATGTGTTTATAAATGTAAAGAAAGAATACCATCTGTTACTTAGAAATTGATGGAAGCTGTAATGCATCTAGCATACAAAAGTACTCCAATGACAAATAAAATGAATGTATAAAATTGTCATATTTGTTGTTCCCCATCAACTGCCATACATTAACCCGAGGATGTAGAAAACAAAGCACAATTTATATTAAGACGAAGGTAAAAAATAAAGCTGCTACATTTGAGTCAATTTTATAAATAAACTGATTCCAACAAAGCTATTGTATTTTTTTTTTGCCAAATTCTACGTAGCTTACAAATTTGAAACGTGTCTATATATTAGAAAATGAGTCTTGAAATTCCTAGTTAAACCCCTGCCATAGTCTCATAGCGCTTACAAATTATCAAAGAAAACACATAAAGATCTCCAAGATCTTTAACTGCTCATCCCTTTAAGAGGCATATATTGCTGTTTGTTTCCAAATTAAAAGGAGCATTCAAAGAAAGCACTAGTGCTACCATGACAACGGAACAAAACCTGACTAACCGTCGATAGTTTACATTCCTTAGAAGTGCAAACAGAGAGTGTTATATGTATTGGTTATACAATTTTACCATTTTATTCATTGAATCATATCAAATTGATACTTACGATTCACTTCACACAGGAACCCATACTTCTGGTCACAAGCTTCGTCTGTGAATTTCATTTGTTGGTTAACAGCCGCACAATTTTCATTTCCTTTGGCATTGTCAGGTTCGGTCAGCCACTGCCTAGTATCGGCAAACAATAATACTTTAGATCAGGAGATTACTATTTCCATGCTTCTTAATAGAACAATGCTGTTTTCTGTGCGACTATAAAATGCCCTGAGACGACCAGACACCTGGTGGTAACAGGCGATCTGGCAGACTGTCTTGGGTTCGAATTTTGTATAAGTCAAATTGGCAGACCACCTTGGGTATGATTTTTGTACAAATCGAATAAGCACACCGTCTTGGGTTTGATTTTTGTACAAGTCGAATTGGCAGACCGTCTTGGGTTTGATTTTTGTACAAGTCAAATTGGCAGACCTTCTTGGGTTTGATTTTGTACAAGTCGAATTAGCAGATCGTCTTGGGTTTGATTTTGTAAAAATCGAATTGGCAGACCGCCTTGGTTTTGATTTTTGTACAATATTGCATCCAAAAAATTGATATCCTATTTAAGTTAATACAGTACACTATTACTAGTATACTTGTTTGATACACTACCAGGAGAGATATTTACTTATTACTTATTATTCAGGATAGATAATGTCTGTTTTATTCACAATTGAGAACAACAAAACGAATGCATAATCAGAACCTCTCATATTTATAAAATAATTTGAGTTAAAGAATATGTTACTCGTTTTCAAAATGAATTTGTATATGTAGAACATGTCAGATTGTAAATTGCATTTAGGTAAACAAGATATGTCTGGTATACAGAAAATATATACAAGAATACGTGATTTCAAAACCAGATAGATCTAAAACATGTCAGGTTTACAGAATATTTAATTTTAGAAACTATTACATGTCTCTGCAACATGAGTAACTACACTAGATATGCGCTTTACAGTACGGATAGGTGTATATCCACAGGAAATATTGAAATAACGATGGAAAGAGTGGCAAATTTACAGAATGGATTGATCCACAGGCCAACTTCTGCTCCAATACCACTGGATTCTAGATCTGAAGAGCTTTGTCCACCATCCAGCCGCATGGAAATCAGCCAACTCCCCCTTTAAGAAATCCTAGCAACAGAACCAGAATCAACATGGTTGTCATGACAGCATAAAATACACAGACAAACGGTATATCCATAAATGTTATCCTGATAACTTTATTGCCAAAGATAGTAAAGAAAACTTCTGGCATATACAAAACCTGGCCAACAATTTTAAATGAATGAATGAGGGAGATATACATTTTCTGTTGAAGAAAATACTTTACAAATTGTTGTAGTAACATTTGATTACTGTCATGTTACTGTCATTGTATTACTACTGTAGTTATGACGTTTGTTGGAGGGTACATACGAAGCAATTACATGGTCAGTTTAGTAATATCCGTCGAGTAGTTAGGATATAGTTGTAGTTATAACTATTTTATTACCCCGCAGAACCATTACGTTTGCAAATATTTTGAAAAAAATCTGTACGGTCAGTCTTTTTATCGGCAAATTGACTTTTGCTGTATAGTGACCTAATACGGATGACCTAATTGCGAAGCGTGTAAAGCGGCACGTCATTTGCATAAGATGCGCCGCCAATTTCGAAATTGCATATATTCTTGACGTTATTCTATGTGACGACATTGGTACATTTTTAAAAGCGTTTATTCTTAACTTACCACTTCCGTCTGTGTTTCAAGAGTGAGCAGATCGGCGCCCTTATTTTGACAATCCTCTACAGCCTCATTACGAGTGGCCAATACACTGTCTCTGACTAGATAACAAAACCCATTGTCATTGACCCATCCATCATCACAGAAATCAACAAATGGTGCATCAGTGGCGCTAAATGCTAGATAAAACAGAAGCAAACATGGTAGCTTATTCTTTTTCTTCTTTCTAATAATATCTAATTAAACCACCAAGCTTAGCAGTTGTTCTTACAGCGATTTTCTCAAAGAACCAATATTGTAATCTTATCCGGTACTGTTTAAGCCACAAACGATTAATGCAGTTAGCACCTAATACAGTAATATCTATTACGTGTAGTGTAATAACTGTTTGGTCAATACTCTGGTTCTATTCTACATGTATATTAATAACTACATTATCCTACTGTTTTATTACGATATTTGTTACGGAAGAATGAGTGTACCACTTCCACAGAAAGCCTTATTGCAACAGTTTAGACATAATCTTATGGTGGGATGCTTCAATCACCATGTACACATTGATACTCAGTTTCCTCTAGCACATGACTCCTGACTTATGTTCGTTTCTGCTCTCTAACCAATCAGCAGTAACAACGGGTTTTCATTAATCACCCCAGTGTGTTTCATATTCGCGCCCACCTGATTCATACATCAGTCTCTATGTTCACATTTATACTCACTTCTCATCTATAATTGGACTATAAAATGACCCCGACCTCATCTTCGCTAACCACGACTTGTATACTCTACGTTACAGACCTTAGCGGACCTAGCAGATATAAACAGAATTTACAGCTAAGCATATGATTGGTTGTGTCGGAACTTGTAGGGGCCAATCCGACTCCTGTTTGTTTCTGATTTTCAGACCGAACAACAACAACAACACAATTTCATATATAAGCCCAGTGTGTTTCATATATAAGCCCAGTGTGTTACATATATAGGCTCAGTGTGTTTCATATATAAGCCCAGTGAGTTTCATATATAAGCCCAGTGTGTTTCGTATATAAGCCCAGTGTGTTTCATGTATAAGCCCAGTGTGTTTCATATATAAGCCCAGTGTGTTTGATATTCGCGCCAACATGTTTCAGACATCATCTGTGTTTCATGGCTAATAACTAAACGCTATATATGTAATTGCCTGTATGCATAATTTATCATCTTCCATGTTATATCTAATTGTTTCATATCAGACCTTAATGTTAATGGATCCCCGGAGTATACAACTGACCCCTTTATACGTCAAATATCCCAAACATATTTGTTTTATATCTGGTTTTAATCTTTGTACGTTTGATATTTCAACTTTGTGAGTCCCGTCTATTAAGCTATATATATATTTCATGGACCCCTCAACTGAAGGAGAGTTGGCCGCTGAGAAGGCTTCACAGTCCCCGGTATAGGTTCGAGTCCGTGTGCTGACCGTAGGCACGTTTATCATCGGCTGCGCAGAGATTTGTGCCTGGTTTACTTCCTAACACTGGCAATTCAAATTCGCCATATAAGTGAAAACCCCCAAATATACGACGTTAAACAATAATGAAATAAAAAAATGGCATAGATTTTGACTTATATACTCCCACACTCCCATGGTCTATCAAGTTATCAAGTTTTTATAATGAACAAAATATGTTATCAATATGGATATATTTAATTCGTCTACTTTATATTCTGTATAATGTTCAACCACCCTACGTAAGACCTACTCTACCATTGTACCCATTTCAAACTTTATTTAGGGTAGGAAAAACACTAAAATACACAATATTACACAAAGGTTTTGAATTAATGTATACATCAATATACAATACGAAATTAAAAATATGTTTTTCTAAAAAAACAAAGGTTAAAAATATTTACATTTCAGAGCAGATGTATTTGCTATCTAAAATACTTCTAAGAAGTTAACTTGGTTTTAAAGAAGATTTTTTTGTGATTAATAACATACACACATAAAAATACAGGCTATACACCCATGCATAAATAGTAAAATTCAGGCGTTGAAACAAACAGCGACGTGTCAAAATTACATTTGTAGTCGAGGCAGATCCAGTTTTTAATCAGTCGTTTATATAACTAGCGCCCCCATGTAATTCAATATAATGATGGGCAAAGTCAATTAAGAGAAACTGAAGGCGTATGATTGCTTAAGCAGTAACTTCAGCTGTTCTTCCCAATAAACCTGCATTTGTCGATATGAAAAGAAATAACTCGACCTACCTGTGTGTATCAAGAAGGCAATAACTGCACATAATGTAACATGTCCCATGGTTGGTATATGATGTTTATCCCGGTCCCAAAATGGCGGTTAAGATATTGGGAGTATTACAGAACCGTCAATATTATCCTATGCATTCACGTATTAAAAAGTTTATCACATGAGTTTTAATATTTCTCCAGTTATCGGACGTATTGTTGTGGTGACTGATAGGCACCATCAGTGCTGATTACTAACTGTAACTTAGAAACAGACAGATAACGAAGGTTAAATGGGACACGAGTTCGTTTATCTTGAGTTAGGTTAGATATTTATCTAGTATCTACTTGTATACCATTAAAGTTGGTACAAAGTTGCCCTCTCTACTCTACACATTTAAGTTAAAAACTGAAAACAAAAATTAGGTTTAATAAATTTACTAATTCACTTATAGTTTAATAAATTCTACTCATTAGACGATAAATATAACAATTGTTGTCGCAAACAAGTGTTTATGAGAGACACAATTAATGATTTATTTCTCAGGAAGTATTTGAGATTTTTTCAAGGCGATAATTTTAGGTGAATTACCAAGGGCCGATAATCGAAGAAATTCTGCAAACATGGTATTGATACAACAGTTATCTCCCATTGGCGCAAGAGTTGACAAGCTGACAATTAGTGCACATATTAAGATAGATGCAGATTTCTGTATCGTTATTAGTCTACTACTTAATCCATACATAACGATACAGAACAGTGCTGAACAAAAATGTGTAATTTTAAGTGTTGGCACATACTGGTTTCAACGTGTCCAAATAAGTGATTTTCAATATCTCTGAGATATTTTATGTGTCAAAACTGCCCATCTCGCTCATTGGTAACACTTAAAATGTAATTTTATTTGTCAACGAGTGTAGCAAGAGGGCGGACACGTTCGAAAATCTCCCTCATTAACTCAGATTAAATTTTGAAAATAAATTATTGTCGCAGAGCGCGTTTTCTTTAAATTACGGTTACTTAATAATTACTTAAATATAATATTTTGATAAAAACTACACAAATGATCAGAAAAAATGGATAAATAGTATTGAATAATACGGTTAGTTCCAAAATTAATATGTGCTCCGTATCGCCCTGTACGATGCGGGAATTACAATGTATCAGTTCTGTAGCTAATATTAAGATAAAGCGGTCGATTTCGGACGTTTACCTAAAATCAATAACATTTTAAATCAAAACGATTTTATTGCATACTGAAACATAAAGATCGTGCTTGTTACATGTCTGTACTTCACCGCCATTAAACACCAAATACTATTTTGAGAAGTTGGGAATAGGGCCTAAGGACGCAGTTTAATCAACCTTACTTCAATTCTGTGCATATTGTACGTGTCGTATTACAAGATTTCAAACCCATACGTCTCCATATTTATGTATTCCTATTTCAACTACATATATATCATTTGAGTTCAATCACATTACAGGTGTTTACCTCCCCAATAGGTGAACATTTCTCCCTTCCTGGTCATCCGGTCATAGATCATTTTGAAATCATGCCAATTGAAAAAATTCCTGTTTTCCCTTCTAAAGAGGAAACCAAACGGAAACGCTTGGAGAGAGAAGCTCATTGGATTAA
>JAVFBZ010027060.1:0-11240 GCA_032466195.1 Katharina tunicata
TCCGATCATGGAATTTTGACGATGTTTAATATTTGCGAATCGTTCATTTGAAGAAAAAACAACAACAACAACAACAAAAACATGCACAGTTTGAAAAGGTTGAGCAGATGGGCCAAGATCTTCCCAAAATGAACCATAACATTGATGACTTTATTTTCATTAAGTTTGTCGCCTTCACCACCCCGTTGGAAATTATTTTCCAGTAATTTAACTTTAAAGTGATATATTGTCCCAAATGTCCACTAATGTAGTTGATTTAATTCCAGGTTAACAAAAATAGAAATTCCCAACAATGCAGCGATCGGTATTCTGGGGGGGTTGCGCTGTTCTATGGACTTCTGATATTACTAAGATTATACTAGAATTGATTTCAGATTACAGAATTATATAAGTTAAGCAGGCCTAAAAAAAAAAAAAACAAACACGAAGTCAAAACGTCAAATTTCGTTACAACAGCATGTAGACCTATAATAACCATATCTAATGTTCATCAAGCATCCCTCTGGTTAGTTATGGTTGGTTTGTGCTTTTAACGTCCAGTCAACGTTAGTCTCTCAAGCCAGTAGGTCGTTGGGTAGGTGCCCTGGTGCTCTCCGATCTATAAATAGGGTTTTCGGGAAGCCGACTTGTTGTGGTGTTTTGTCTTGCGTCATTTGATTGCACTGTATTGTCTCAGAAGGGGTATATACATTTGTTGAATGACGTAGGGGGTGGTTTCTTTCGCCCATTTTAGCTGGCACGTAGTAATCATTTGCGGCGTATATAAACCCCGAATCAAACAAAACAAACCCGACAAGCCAAATTAGACTGAAACATATTTAATACAGGTAGGCCTACTTAGTTTTTCGAGTTGTTGGTATTTTCTGCTTAATAAATTACCTCGAAACGCCAACTGACTATTCATCCACAAACGTAGCTGTGGAGACATGTAGGCTTCCTTGATAATTCGGGGAAAGCTGGTACCGCAAACGAGTGGAACAATGTAAATATTAGAGGACAGGAAATGTACGAGTTCAATCATCTTTTTTCGGTTTAGTGAGCTTGGCAGAGAGTGTCTGGTGTTGCCTGCACTGCGGGTTCTCTCTTAGTAAACACGTTTATAAAAGATTACCTGGGTCAGGTCACGTCAGTTCTAAAGAATGAAACACGAAAGCGGAAGTCAACAATCAAAAATATATGATTTTTATGAAGTAGCATTATATAATTATTCCACGACTGCAGCAAGTCGGGCTAAACAGGTGCATGTAAATACTTGTGAAAGGAACTTAGCAACAACAACAACATCACGTACAAGTCATTTTTGACTGATCTGCATGGTATACATGTTTTTTGGCAGTATCATGTTTGTACAAACTTTTCAGATCAGCTTATTTATTTTAACTTACAGCTCAGTGAATGCTCACTCTGGCAGTGACAACCCTAAATTAATCCTTATTTCTATGGATGGGTTTAGATGGAATTATTTGGACAAATTCAAAGACACAGAAGTTCCAAACTTTACGTTTCTGAGAAAAGAGGGAGCATGGGCAACAGAAGGCATTAAGAACAACTTTATAACAAAGACCATGGCTAATCATGTTACCCTGGTGACCGGGTTATATGACGAAAGTCATGGCATCATGGGAAACGCTTTTTATGACCCAGTATTTAAGGAAGGTTACAGCGGTTTGAATGTCACTCAAAATATCGACCCAAAGTGGTATGATACTGGTGCTGAACCAATTTGGGTGACCAACCAGAAAGGGGATGACAAGCGTCACTCCGGATCGATCATGTGGCCTGGCTGTGGTGCTCCTCAAAAGGGTTATTTCCCCTCACGTTACATTCTCTTTGATAACAACATCGACTTCATAACACGAATAAATATACTGATGTCTTGGTTTTTGTTGAATGAACCAATAAATCTGGGGCTTCTCTATATAAATGAACCTGATCATACTGGACATCATAAAGGCCCTGACAGTGAGGAGTTAAGACAGTTGATAATAAAGCTAGACGGTGTTTTAGGCTACCTGTTCAAAAAACTGAAGGACTCTGGTTTGTGGGGCGACATTAATATTATAGTTACCAGTGACCATGGAATGGCAACAACTCCTAAAGACAAAGTTATCAACCTGGATGATTTTGTCAAGCCAGAACTGTACACAATGTATACAACAAATCCAGTCTCTATGGTGCTACCCATTGAAGGTATGTTCAAACAAGTTCAGAACTTTCCTCCAAAACGAACTGTGTCTACATGCAAAAAAAGAAAGTAAAACTTGTTAGACCTTACAGGGGAAAATGCTATTTCAATTGTGTTCTAAAACATAATCTACGTCTGCTATGACTTGTTATAGATAGGAAACTATATTATGCATTAAAGGAGGGCTCGGTCCTAGCATGGTACATCACTAGAGAACAAATCTAGAATGTTGATGGACATCCAAATCTAGAAGGTTGATGGGTATCCAAATCTTGAGGGTTGATGGGTATCCAAATCTAGAGGTTGGTGGGTAACAAAATATAGAGGGTTGATGGGTATCCAAATGAACCCAGAATCAATTCATCTAAGCCACTCCCTCTTTTGCTATATTTTTTTTATCTACAAATTCCCAGTGTTAGTAAAATATGAATAAGAATTAAAATAAAAAGATAAACTAGAAATAAATATATACATGTAACTATAAGACAAAATTATGTTTTTTAAAAAATATAATGTTTCCTTTTTTTGGAGAGAAAAAAGGCAGTAATTTGCACTATAGTGATATATGATTTTATGTGTTCGATTATAACTGAGTGGTTTATACATTTTTGTTTTGTACATAACTGATATATGAAGTTGGAAATTATTGATTGCCAAAAAGTAACGAAAGGGGAGACAACTAAAATGAGCTTTCTGAGGCCACATATGACAGGCAGTTTAAGCACTGTAGTGCGCTGAGAATAAAAGCTTACATGTTACAAAAGTTATTAACTGAAAATTTAAATTAACAAATTGATCCAAAAACTGGATTTAAGAAGAGAAGAATTTAATATCATATACACCAAATGTCATTTAATAGGTCACAATGACAATTGGGGGGTGGTTGGTGGCCTTGACTTGATGGAAGCTTCCTTGGTTGCTATCTTGACATCTATAGGACCGTCAGAAAGCAGCTTTCATGTAATGCCATGCCATCATATGTTTAATCATTTGATTGTCCAAGGATGTCATTGTTTGTTGCCAGAGATATCAAGGCTGTTTTCTTGTACTGTTTGGGATGACACATAGTCAAATAACTTAAATTACAACATTAATTAAACAAACAGTGCTGGGTTTTTACACCATATTTATTAATATTATTTTTGCATTCTACATTCAATCAACTGAACTTTTGGCTTCTAGTCTTTAGAATCTTTATTGTGGAAGAAAACTGAGAACAACCCAGAAAACCTGAAATATTCCATTTATTGCCCAAATACTAACTCAGAGGAGTTCCCTGGCCATGAGATTGAACCTGTGGCCTCTGAAGTGAGGAGGGTCTGTTGATCAGAATGATGCACCTTAGAAAACTCTTCTGCACAGTTTCTGCCACCTTTTGGGCTGCCAGTAGATCCACAAATCAGTTTCGAGTAACGTAGAATAAGATAAACTCTGAAACAAGTAAACTGTTGATGGCATAAAAGAAGTTATATACCAGTTTCTATTATGATGAAGCTAACGATATCGCTATAAGTGAAATAACTTTTAAGAGGGATTAAAACTCCATTTAAACATAAATGAACAATGTTTTTTTATGATACAGTAAGTACGGTGTAAAATACCATTACTCTTATCACTTGTTTTGTATGTACATAGCGTAACCAGGAGAAAAAAATAGTTCAATGTATTCCTTCATCATTTTTAAAATTTGTTTTCTATTACATTGCAGGGCGTGAGAATGAAGTGTATAATGGTTTCAAAAAGGCTGAGAATTTAAACGTATACAGGAAATCTGAAATCCCAGAAAGCTTTCACTTTAAGAACAATCGTAGAGTCACACCAATATTAATAATAGCTGAGCCACATTACAGTCTTTCCCATAACAATACCACAGACAAAACTGGTGAGTGCAGCGAGTAGAGCAATATCCTGAACAAAGGATTCTGGGAGAAATCCTTTATGTAAGATGTCATGTCACTTTGGGGGGCCGATGGTTGGACAGGAGCCTACTGTGTGCCCTATTGCTCTCTGGGCTAACAGGCATCATGAAGCCTTTTTTTATGGTGGTGCCCTGGCTGTTTTTCCTCCTGTAAATGAACGGTGGTGTCTTCTACGATGCCAGTGTCGTTTTAGGTTGGTTTGACAGACTAACCTGCTGCATCCTACGGCAGCCCGTTGTAGAAGCCTCATTCTGGAATTTTTTTATTTGGTTGTTTTGTTGACTGCTGCTTCTCGTGGGTTCTTCACTTGTTGGGTTGTTGCGCTGTCATATGTGTACGCTCCTACGCAGTGGCTGTTCATACTTGACATCTACTACAGCCCGTTTCAGCAGCTGCTAGAACAAAGCCGCTTTACTTGAGATTGCCACCAGAGGGCGGGGAAATATATACGTTTATGATTCTACTCACCTATCTTTTCCCTTTATCGATTTTTGCTACATTTGATTAAAGCCTCGCCAGGATATATGTCTGGCTTGGCCATAAAGAAGCACCATTTATGTATAGTTATTCAGTAAATTGCTGTAGCAACTATATTTACAACTATATATATAGCATGTAAAGGCACACAATATTAGGGTTTTAATTTCAACAAATCTGGCTCTATTGTAAAAAATCTGGAAGTGTCTTCATAAAATATAAAACAGTTATGTTGAAATAAAAAAAAATATTAGTGGGTACAAGGCTTGTGCAAGCCAGATGAAATCCTGCCATACATGTAATTCAAATTCAACTTAAAGAGAGCCGGCCATTTTTCCTTTTAAGTGTCAACAAAGCCTTTGGTCCCACCGTGATATAAGACTTTATAGTTTTAATCTTGTAAGGGGCTAATAAAGCATGGCCCAGATGTGACAGCAAAGTGACACATCCTCATGCAAGTAGCGCACAAGACTGAAGGACGTACTAATAAAGATCTCTCCTATTTATCCCAAAGTTTAGTCTGCGTTGAAAAGATGGATTGTACTTAATGGCTACAAATGTATTTAGTGTAAAACTTGATCTATAGAAGATTATACTACAAATTTGTTGATTTACGTTTTCGTTTAGCGGCACGTCTACGCATTCCATTTGTCCCGCTACTTTCTCCAAATTTACAGCCATTACGTAATTTCTCGGGAGGTTTTGAGTAGAAACAACGAATACAGGCATTTGATTGAAAAGTCTGGAATAGTGCCCTCTGGTGGCAATCGTGGGAAAGTCGGCATAGTTTTAGCAGCGGGTATACTGGTCTTTAGAAGATATACATGTATGTCAATATCAATAGCCGCTGCTTAGGAGTGTAGTCATGTGAGGAAGAGGACTTAAAAAAAGGGAAAATGTCACTATATTAGGATAAAAATAGAAACATAACTCACTGATGTAATTGCAGTTGGATTGTGGGCATCTTCTTTGAGCATCAGGAGCTGGTGTTTGGGTGGGAGTCCCTTTATATGAGTGAAATATCCTTAAGTACTGTCAAAACCTCAATCAAACAAACACACCAACTCTGACCATCAGGAAAGTCATATGATATTTAAACATTCCGTTTTTTCATTGTTGCCAACTTTGTGGCGGGCGGTTTCCTTCACTCAATGTGCAGGTACTAAATATCAAACAATCAACATAAATATGACCTAAAACCCAAATCAATCAATCATTGATGTATTTTAAATCGGGTGTAAGCGTTAGGTTCATTCACAAATCTTCTAGAAACATTGTGCACTATGGTGAGAGACTCTTACTCTATTTATTGTCTTTGCTGTGGTCATACACATCAACAGCTGATTTGGCCATGTAAGTTACCCCCTTTATCAAAGCATAAATACTAAATATCTTATGCATGTATTTTTATGTTTTACCCAATTAAACTAAACATTCAAGAATACAAGGGCAATTATTGATACAACACGATCTCATTTTTGTATGGTTTTTTTTACTAGTTATTAGCAGGTCATGTTTTACTAAATATTACATGCTATATCAACAAATCCTGTTTTGATCTATTTCAGTTGCTAACCATGGCTACAGTAACGCGTTCACAGACATGCATCCTATCTTCATGGCATATGGTCCTGCCTTTAACAAGGTCACCATAAAGACTTTCTTGAGTGTTGATGTGTACACTATAATGTGTTATGTACTGGATATTAAGCCTGCTCCTACAAATGGCTCACTGGAGAGAGTTCAGAGCTTGTTAAAACCCAAGTTACCATCAGGGGGGATAACTATTGCATGTAAGTATAGACTCTCTTATGATGCACGCTGGTAAAGGTAAATAAAACTTCATGGAAATAAATTTGTGAAGAAAAAACTCTTTGGCAATTTGGTTAAGCTGCTTGTTGCATTGTAAAATTAAAAGTTGTTTCTATTTTATTATGGATCCATTGTAAGAAATTAAAGTAAAAATTGCCTAGTTTTTGTAAAACCAAACCAAACCAAACCAAAAATTTATTCAATAAATGGGCTGCTTTTCCATCTTTACAAAGTAGGATCTATAGATTTTACTTAAAATCTTCAGTTAAGATAGTATAAGGGTATTTACATTAAATGTCTCCCTCTGTACTTGTTCAAAATGATTAAGGGAGCCTGGATGACTTTTTTTCTGTCTCTAATCAATATTTGTGTATCTTTGGAGCTGTAAGCGTCAAGCTACATTTCAGTACATCCGTGGTTGAGCGTTGGTCTACTGAGCCCCCTTCATTGTACCTGGATTAGGTTCAATCCCCGCTCTGAACGTTGGGTATAGATGGGAATTTTCTTGTGGATGCGGGCGAGTTCGCAGGGTGTTTTTTTTTTAGGTTTTTTTCCCGTTTTCCGCCATACACCGGCGACCCAAATTAATAAATCGGCATAAAGGTGAAATACTATTGAGAACGACGTTAAACACCTATCAAACAATCAAACAAACAAACAAACAAACGTTTCAGTACATAATTATAAGGGTACAAGTTAAATTTCATTTACTCTAGAACCTAAGTAGTTTTTATATTTGGCCCAGCACTGACCTCATTTGTTGGGGTAATGAACCCCCGTCAATAATTTGAGGCAGACTGTTAACTTTTAATTGTCGGCTGTGCAGATCGAAAAACTTGTTATTTAAGTGAAAAACTCTTTATTTAAATGCTGTTTATAACAAGGAAATAATAAATGTGTGTATATTTTTCAGATTTTGTTTTGATTCCTATTGTTCTCCTGGTAGCTGGTGTCATTGCTGTAGCTGCCTTCCAACAGAGAAGATTTCAACGACGCAGAGGAACCATCCCTCTTTACTCATTCAACAAACTCATCTCTGAGAGTGAACCAGAAGAGGAGGAAGAAGACGGTGAAATTCCTTAACCATTGATCTTCAGAATAAAAGGGCGGGTGGTTGACTGGGATCTTCCTATGCCCTAGTGCTCTCAGAGATAAGGGGAACAAGGACGGTGTTTTTAAAATCTATTGTGGTGTTTTCTATGTTGCCATCATTGTTTAGGGTGGTTTCCTCCACCGATTGGTCAGGCACACCCTCATATGAGTGAAATAACCTTAAGTATGGCATAAAACCCAATCAAACTAAGCAATTGATAAACCATCCCATTCTTGCTCAGGTAGGAGCTTTGGTACTTTCCAGGTATGCACAGTCCGTAATCCATGTAACAAGTGTTTATCATAAGCTGTGATCAATGCTGACTTAATGTGTACTAGTTTCTGTAATTGTCTATGCATTAAAACAAAGAACTCTCAAATGTTCATTCAATCCACAATAGATATTTCTTACCCCCAAAATGTACTGCTTATATAATGTCTGAGATTGATTCCCCAATGACAATATCGAAGGATAGTAAGATTGCAACACCCATTAGGTGTGATGGGTTGCGCCAATGTGGTTAGAGAGTTCAAGTTGAAAAAATGATAGGTGCAGGTTCATTGGAGAGCTACTTAGCTACTTATCTACCTTAATCTACTTAGCTACCTTAATCTACTTAGCTACCTTAATCTACTAAACAGAGATGTACTGTTTGTCCTGTCAGGTTATTTTGTGTTTAACAGGATTGATTGTGAGGCTAAGAATTATTCTAGAAAAAGAATCAAACTATTTTATAAAGATATTATCACACAAATGTTTTTTAAGGATAGGCTTCGGGTGGTAGTTTGCTGGACTGTAATAATTCGTTTTATCTGAGATTTTTATCAAAATGTATTTTATATGACTAGGATCATTTTTCCTGGGAGCTTTTTATTTCTTTGCAAACAAAAAAATATTTTGTATGTACAGTAACAGTAAACTATGTATTCAGTGCCTAATGCATACTTGCTATTTTTATTGCTAAATTAAGCAACTCTACAAAACTCCATTCTCTCCATTGCCTTCACTCAGCAGCTTTGTATAAAGACGGTGCTTGATATTTTGGAAAAACTTGTCCTTTTTTACCATCTTCGTGTTTTAATGCAGTGTCATGTGGTGGGCGTGTTCTTATCCACCAGCTTGACACACCATAATATTTATATGCTCTAAAAGACCAAAGAGCAAATAAGCTCATCAAACCTATTTCTTGTCAGAATTTTAAAAATATACTCTGTTGAAGACACTATTTTAGGCTGGCAGCATCTAGTCTCACCGGCTGGTTAGCTACAAACCCTTCGTTTCAACCGGTGATAAATAACCGGGGATGGTCAACAAAAGATTTGTCTTCTATGCTGCCGACGTCGCTTAGGGTGGTTCCCTTAACCCATTGGGTTGGCACGCCGCCATATACTGTAAATCACCTATAATTTCGACCATGCATAATGCTCACCTTTTTGCAAGTTGTGGAAGTATTATAGCATGTAAACAAACAAATTTAGATTATTGTAAAATCCAGATTCTCCTTTAACTGGAAAACTGTTGTTTGACTCCAAGAAATCATTTTAAAATCCTTAAAATAGCTTCCAAAGTATTAACTTCATGGTCGAAATTTTAGGTGATTTAGGGTAAGTCGAATAATAATGGTACAGTGTTTGTGTGAAGATTTAGACTGGAAACGGATAACAGTGGGATTTGATTGGATATTGAAATTGGCCACCAATGGCAAACATCACCTTATTTATTAGCAACTGAAACAATATGGTCTCAACAGCCTTTAATTCCTGTGCGCAGACAACATCTGTCAGAAAGGCTTTTATAATCGGGCATAGAAAGAATAAAAAATGGTCCTTTATTCCAAAGTGATGAACAATCTCTTTGAGTCCCAGAGGATTCCCCGTTTTCCCGGTGGGCATTTCTGGCACATGCAACATCAGTATTAAATGGTCGTATTCCAAATCTTCTCTCCATTCCACTGTGTATAATAAACCATGTTATTGGCTGTTGAAGCCGTAGAGTGCTTAATCAGATGTATCGAAAAGATATATCTGGCATCTGTAGGTATCTCACACTTTATATCCCAGGCTGCATGATTAATGAGTCCGGCAGCATATCCCCTGTGATTCCATTGAACTGCGGCCTTGTGATAATGATGGTCAACTTGTTTCACTCACCAGTTGTTATATATCGGTATATATATTTTTGTCAAGGGTATATATATATTACCCTAAATCCTCTACAAATTCGTCCTGATGGGCATAAGTTTCAAGTAATTTATTGAATTTAATTATATAAAAAAATTTCTGCTAGTTTTAAGTCTGAAATTCGTAAAAATGTGAAGTTTTTGTTTTTACACTTCTTAGCATGATATGTAGTTTGTTAGGTGCTCAAGGGGTGGAATTTGTGGAGGATTTAGGATATTATGCATTGTTATATAAGTAACACTTTACTTCTTGGTCTATATTTTTTGCTAAATATTATACCATTACATTAGCTTTGTTTAGGCAAATATATTAGCATAACATTTGATGTTTTGATAGCGGCCAGATATGGTAATGATAAATATATGGATATATATATGTATTTTGTTCAAGAGTAATTATTATTATATATATATCTGGCTAATTTATCGACTTTTATTAGTCGATATCCCTGTGTGATTACTCTTGACAAAAATATATATCTTGCTATTATGTCATATAACACTTACTTGACTTTTCAGAATGGAATCGTATTTGCTCATTTTATCCAATGTGAATAAGTATTAAGCTGTTTTTATCATATATATTTTTTAATATTCACAATTATTTTAAAGTAGCATAAGCACTCAAAATTTCTGACAAATTATGATTGCCTTGATTTTAACCAACTTTGAAGTTTATGCATAAACTAAGACAATTACTTGAAAATTGAAATGAAAATTATTAAGTTGGTTTGAGGCTAGTACTAATCAGGAGAAATCATGCCATAATTTGAATTCAACATATTTTTCCTCATATGCCTCAAGTTGCTCATCTTGCCAGGTTCATGACCTTATATGGATAAGTTCAGATTTTCAATAGCAGTAGGGGGCGGGGCAGAACGTTTGACTTGTAGTAGCATTGGTACATCTAGTGGTGGCTCAGTTATGACAGCTGATTGACACATCCACACAATAATATTCTGCCAGAAAATTCAGTTTCTACTTTTTTTTTGGTAATTATAAAACGCTCCTTCAACTTACAAATTTGATGTTGGAATAACTGGAAAGCCTCTAACTTGTACTTCTTGAAAAATTATAAATTTTTCATGAGATTCTGTGATAACGCAAATTTCCGAACATTTGGGTGCATATGCTACTTTAAAGAAGAGAAGGTAATTTCATCTCACACTTTGGTTTAATTTTAAATAACACATGTTATTGTTCCCAAGTGTCCATTAATTTACATTTGAACTTTATGGATTCCTGTAGCTAGAACAATTGTATGTTGGTTATAAGACAGGTTTTCTTTGGCTATAGTTTTTGTTTTAGTTAGACTACCTGCAGATATATGTTTTGTTTGAAAATCAATGGTATCCGTAGCCAGAGATTTAGTTCTTCCAAAAATGGATGTTTGAAATGTTTGTTTTGGACGTCTTTGTAACTGTGTGTATATATATTTTATTTAGGGTGTACATGCATGACTAATTAAGTTTAAAGTAAGAAATATGTAAGAACTTGTAGTTTTCTTATTTGAGTTGTTACCTGTTTTGAATGAAGTTGAATTGACCAGGTGTAATTTACAGCCATTTAACTGTT
>JAVFBZ010027082.1:0-11239 GCA_032466195.1 Katharina tunicata
TGGCCAAACGTGATTTTGTTTCAGAGATATAATATAGAAAAAAGTTGAAAAAGGGGCATAACTCCATAAATTCTGTGACATGCATGCCCAAGTTCGGTAGGCTTCCCACAATTCACTAGATACATAACATATCCAAATTTGGTGTCCCTACATGATTTCGTTTCGGAGATATCGCGGTAACGGACGGACGGACATGATGACGACAATACCCCTAGGCCAAAATTGGCCGAGGGGTAAAAATGGAATCGTTTGCGTTGCCAGTGTAAGAAACCTTGTAAAAACGACATTGCGAACACTGCAGCCACTGGAAAACTTGAGGTCAGGATTACATAGTATCAATATTAGAAAAAAATTATGATTTCTGGTATTGTGTCAATATCTGTATAGTTTGTTAACACAAAAATGATAAAAAGACAAACATTTTTCATCAATTACCCTAAATCCTCAACAAATTTCACCAAAAGGCACAAGTTTAAAGTAATTTATTAAATTTACCGATATGAATTTTGAAATTAAACATATTATAAAACATTATATTTGTCCATGAATTCAATGCTGAAAAGTTTAAGATTTTGCTTCTACACTTCTTAACCTTTTCAAGACAGGTAATTTGTTAAGTGGTAAAGGGGTCGAATTTCTTTAGAATTTAAAGTATTGTTAAGTAAATCAAAGGGAAGTAATAGAGATATCACTGTACTTCCATGCCTACCTGTTGTATTGTCAAAGAACCTAATGTGTCTATCCTCATGGGCAGTGATAGTAACGGGTAATGTGGGGTGACTCACAACAGCATTTATCTGATTACCCCCTACAGCCTCTGGAAACAAAATTAGAATACAATCAATTAAAAAGGGTTTATATCGTTATCTTTCTTTAAAAACTGGAATGGAAACTGCTAAACTGGAGGCGTAAAAAAAAAAAAAAAAAAAAAACCGAGGTGGGTTATCTTTATTAAGAAGGAGTGATGCTTTAATAAACTTTACTACTCCAATAAATAAGATAGGTAAGGAGAAGGTAACTCAATGGTAACTATTAGTGATATATAATCTGAGGTAGGTTATCTTTATTAAGAAGGAGTGATTCTTTAATAAACTTTACTACTCCAATAAATAAGATAGGTAAGGAGAAGGTAACTCAATGGTAACTATTAGTGATATATAATCTGAGGTAGGTTATCTTTATTAAGAAGGAGTGATTCTTTAATAAACTTTACTACTCCAATAAATAAGATAGGTAAGGAGAAGGTAACTCAATGGTAACTATTAGTGATATATTTTTAATGTCACATCTTTAATCCCAAAATAAATAACAAAAAAATTCTGATTTTAGCACACTATCCACTTACACAAAGTAACAGAACTTAAACAGAACAGTAACCTAGACACACTTAAGACAGAAATTATTTATTCACCGACCTGAGTTTTGTTGTGTCTCTAACATGGTTACCCTCTCTCCGGTCTCCAGATCAAATATGTATGTATTTGAAGAGGTATAGGAGACGACCATTTGACTCGGATCACAACGCACAAAGTCTACTGAGGTGGGCACTCCATTCTCTGTTCAACAACATTAATAACATACTCTATTAACAACTCACCCGTCGTAATGTTTGAACGCAGACTTTAGCGTCCGTGTCTAGCATATTGATTATCTACCAATTTCAAAATGCCTTTAAAGCAAAAAATTAATAATAAAATCAACAATTGAAAATTCCTCACCATTATGTCACAAAGCAACAAGAAAGTGGTTTTAGAAATACATGTCACTTTACCAGTAGCCTGCTGGTGTGGCTTATGATTGGAGAAGATGTGCTACTCTACTCTTGCAGCAACAAAAAAATATGGTGCATCAAGATTGATTGATTGGATTGAACACCGTGCTCAAGAGTATTTCACTTAAATAAATGGCGGTGTATTCCAAGATTAACACAACAAAAAATGTAGCTCTCATGAAAAAAAACAATGTTCCTCCAGTGCTAGGAATGACACCATGATTTGTTTAATTGGGGTTTTAGGCCGTACTCAAGGTTATTCCACTTACATGACGGCCACTTACGTGAAGGAAACCACCTTAAATGATGCTGGCAACATGCAAGACAAGACAAAACATTTACAAAACAGGACACCACAACAAATCAGCCCATAAGCTCCAAGAGCACCAAGGTACAGGAGGCTCTCACCCAACCACCTGCAACTGTCAGCATGAAAGTAAGCTCGCAAACATTCTGCCCTAAACCAGCAGGCAGTTGGTAAAGGCTTTTCAAATCACTGCCAGGATTTTGCAAACATGAAATAAGTACCGGTAACAGAAACTTAAACTATTTTAAAAAGTATGGTATTTTTCAAATCATTATTACAAGTTAACATAAATAATGTTTCTTCTAAAACCTGTCACAAGGGTTTAACATTACAAAAGGTAGCTGACATATATCACAAATATTCAGAGACGGTATAATAGATTTCGCAGAAAACCACTGCTTCTGAAGTTGCCCACTAATTTCCCATTAATTATTGTTATTATTATGCAAATGTTCAACACCATTCTGAAGGAAGATTTACTGCTAGAGACTGTGAATAGATGATGTATGTGAGGAAACAGATAGGAACCTCGATAAAAAAAAAAAGGGCTTTTATACCAGGTCAGTATAATGGTAATTATGGTTTTAAGACATAACCTACCCTTATCTACAGTAAATGTGTTTAAAAGTGTGTTCTGGCTGCCTGGACTCCACAATCGCACAGTTCCGTCTGCTGAACAGGACAGTAATTGCATCTTAGTACTATGTATAGAGAGACCCCAGACAGCATCAGTGTGGGCGTCATAGGTCTCATGTAAAACACTAGGATCTGAAAGTGAAACCGTTAAGATATTTCAAAATAAATCTTTACATTAATAAACTACAAAAATATAGCTGATTGGTTGTTTGATACAATTATTAGAACATACTTTAGATATATTGGATTGTTTGTTTAGGTTATTTAGCTTGAAGCTTGTTTCCCTCTTATGGCTGTGTGAGCAGAGCAGAGCACCAGGGCACGGGCTGCCATGCAACCACCCGCAAAGACAAAAAGAAAATAATATTAATAAATAAATAATTTTTTGGGAAATAAATAAATAATTAAATGAGCGAGATGACAAACTTTATCGACTAGCCTTACCATAGGAATCATAAGGGTCAATATTAGAACTGGGAATGGTCCAGCACTTGACTGTGGAATCCATCCCTCCACTAAAGCACTGTTCTCCTGTAGCACTAACTGCCAGGCTTAACACAGGGCCAACATGCCCTCGAAATGTATACACAGGTTCTACGTCAAGAGAAGTCGCCCTGCAACAAATAATAGTTTATTAAACTTCTGTTCCATGCTATTAAAGTGACATTCCTGTTGACAATCCAGCACGAACTATTGGAGTATCAACACCAATGTTTTTGGAGTCTATATTACTAATATTGCTAAAATAAAAGTTTACCAGGTGATTTTTTTATCCATTAGGCTGTGAGTTTCTAGCATCAATTTGGTTCCAGAAAACAGATTAATGTAGTTGCGTAAGGGTCAGTCAATTCCTTTAGCTGATCTCTGCGATTTAAGTGATTAGTGCAATTATCCCTGACCAATAAAAGCTGCACATAAAATATTGTGCGCCAAGAGCACATGGTTGAAGTAAAGTGACAGTTACCATGCATGGGTGCCAAAAAGCCTATTTCGACAGGAAAGTGCTAAAAAAACGGTCACCCCTTATGAATTACAGAGCTGTTGTTTCCATTTGAATAATGAAAATACATTTACTTTTTTCACCGCCAAAATTAAGCAAAACGCACAGCTGCTATTTGGCTATATCTCTATTAGACTAATATAAACCTAGCTACTTTTGATGAATTAACTTCATAAACTTGTGCATCATCAGAAAATCCAAACCAAAACTGATTGAGTGGCACCTCACAAAACACAGGAGAGAGATCTTACTTCTTAGCTGGTAATGTTTTCTGTAGGTTCCACAGTTTAAGGGTGTGATCTTCTGATGCCGTTAACAGGACAGGTTCAACTGGATGGAAGGCCAGAGCTCTCACTCCATCGAAATGACTGGAAACAGAATTGAAACAATATATACAATAGATAACACGAAGCTTCAATATACAAACCCCCTGGCTCGGGGCTCAAAAATTACTGAAGTACAAGGTATATTTGAATATTGTGTACCGACAGGAAGACAGATTAAGAAAGGAACATAAAAGCGATGAAGTATAATGCATAGCTAATCTACTGTTGAAGTTTCAAACGATTGTGTAAATACTTACAAAGATATAAGAGGGATAACAAGAAAGGTTTATTATATGCATGAATTTTCATCTGTTTTGGGAAATATGTTTTTATAGTGTGTACAGACAGGCAAAGAAATAAATATAGTGTAAAAGTATCATGCAAGGCTTATCTACCAGTGAAGTTTCAAAACTATTGGGAAAATGCTTACGAAATGAGGAATAATATATATAACTACTTGAGTAGGGGATGTTACTCGAAGCTCATTTTTGATGGGCTTCTGTGTAACATTTCATATGTATTGGGCAATTTGCTTCGGATTTAATTTGGTAACTGACACCACAGACAAGACCACTACAATACCCGGTTGCATATACATGTATATATGCAAAGAGGTTAAAAGGGAGCGAAAAAGGGAATTTTGAATTTGATAAAAAAGTATCCCAAAGAACAAAGAATTTTCTAAAATATTACTGTAAAATTAGGCGCAAGACACATAAACAAATAACTCACCTTCTTAAAGTGTACTTGGCATTCCAAGTTTTTCTAAAAGGTTCCTTAGTTGCAGCTATCTGTAAAAACATTAAATATTCATATTGTTACTAAAAAACATGGACTTGTGTTCATTACACTCGTAACAAGCGCGGACTATGTTCACTCTTGGAAATAACTACGAATTAAATTGTTTGATGATTGACGTGCTAAAGTGTAGTTCACTTATATGCCAGTGATATACTCCAACAGTTAATAGCCACACTAACTAACACAACAATAACATACTAAATGTTCTGCTTAGTCTGTTGGAAAATTAATTTTCCTCCAATTCTAAGTAAAGAAAGCATGTCAATGCTTGAAACGCACTGCCCTTAGCCACAGCGCCACTCAATATCAGGACAATTGTTTAATAGTATACAGTTGATAACATTTTGCCCTCATTTTGTTTTTATTTTCTTAGTTGCTCGTTTCCTGTAAACCAATGAACTCATCTCAAAGATATAAATAACCTTCAAAGAGGTTGAACAAAATACTTGTCATTTAATGCGCAAAAAAGAGTTTAATCTCTTTTCTTTTCTCGAACTTTCATACTTTGAAGTTAATTTATGCTATACTTATGACCTGATACCATTATTAAGTTCATCCACCTCATTGTTGACTGTTAGACCAGCCATTCTTGTCTTAAATTTACCATTGTTTTCAAGTTTGTTTGATTGGGATTTTATGCCATACTCAAGGTTATTTCACTCATATGAGAACATGCCAGCCAAAGACCCGAAGGAAACCACACTTAACGACGCTGACAACACACAACAGGACACCACAACAAATCAACTTCCTTCACGCCCTTAGCTCAGAGAGCACCAGCGCACAGAAAGATTCTGCCAACCGCCCGGTTGTTTTTTTGTAACTTTATGCTTATACTAATGAACTCACATCATAATTAAGTGGGTCTGCCTCATTGTTGACCGTTAGACCAGCCAGTTCTCCTAGACCTAACACAGCTTCTAAAGATTCATCCTCGGGACCAGGTATGCCAGGTACGGCTTTACGATTACCTGCTGCGAAGGGTACAGCATTACCACCACCCTGTACACCTGCTGAACCAGCAAATATAGTCAGTCAATCAGAGAGTCCAACATAGCTTACCTTCTAAGATGGCAGGTTCGAAATATTCTTATTTTGTGACTGAGTAATTCCTCAGAATGAAGTGAGCTAAAGTGTTTGGGGTAACGACAATGTGACAGGTAAATAACCGGCATCAGATGAACAGCAATACGCAAGACACATGGCCAGAAAACCAACTTGATATAGTATCTTGATTGGTTGGTGTTTTAGGACGCATGTTGCAGTATTAATCTTATACATTTCTTCTTAAAGTCACTGTTTTAACCATACAATACTGAACCCCAGATAAGGAAGAAACAATATTTCATAAATCTTTAAAAAATCTTCATAAAACTTCAAATTTGTCCTAGAGTTAAAAATATAAGGTCCAGTGCTCTACACAGATCCAATTTTAAGACCTAAATGTTTTAGATGCATCACAATTTTCAGTTTTAAATCAACCCGTCCGTACTTTAAACTTAGTGCAAGTACTTTCAGTGAAGGTTTATAAATCTAAATAAGAATATTTTTTGTAGCGTCTAAACTTGTTTTTAGTTTGGTTAATTAGTTGTCACAGCAAACAAACCACAGTCTTACAAATAACTAAGACTGACACACTGTGCATTATTTGTGAAACCAGAGAACAGAGGGCTCTAGCTTTCCTCACAAAAATGTTCCAAAAAATTTGTTACTTAAACGGAAAATTGCAAAGAGAACTAGAAACAGTGAATTAGTAGTAACAGGCTGCAATCATGCAGAAAATAAGCAGTTAGCATTAACAAATAACAAGGCAACCACATGAAATAGATGACAAACTATTTACAACTTTCAGCGCATGGCCGTAGGTGTTTTCTTTATATCTGCTTGAGGTCCAGATTTTTTCAAAATAAACTTTGTTTCTTTATAAAATTACTTCAATTTCATCACAGAACTGTAACGAGTGCGCTTTTGCATTCATTGCACTGTTTGAGGTTATTGGTCACAGGTAACAATTACTGGAAGCTAGAATGTGAGTAGCAGTAATTGGGCTGATGCTTTGACAGCAAAAACCTCACAATTTACAGATAAAAGGTTTTTTAATTATTATTAATAATTGTGTCGTACCGGGATCATCAATATCAGTGATGTTTGTCCGAGGTGAGTTGGTCGATCCAGACTGCAGGGAGGACAATTCCTCATCATTGGCTGAACCCAAGTTAGCAAGCATAGCCTGTAACGTGGACCTCTTGGGTCCTGTCACAACAACAACAACAACATAGTCTATTGAGCTAGCCAAAGAAATAGTAGCCAAATATTCCATAGAGATGCTTCGCAGTCAGTGTTACAACGGGCAGCCAGTCAGGTTACATGTACACTATAACTACTGTTTACATGTACACAAAGGTTAAGCAAGTTGGACAATAAAATATCACGGGAGTCTGCTTACTAATCAAAATGACGAGCCAAAGAGATTTTTTAAATTATAAGACGAGTAGTATTCATCCTCATACACAGGCTGGAGGTGATTAATCTTTTTCTCACACTACGCATTTATTGCACTTTTGAGGTAATTTCATTTACATCTATACATTTGAGATTGATAGGTATGGATACACATTATTGTACATGATAAACTGGCAATGTTATAGAAGGACAGTGATGACACTGGAACGTCTATTTGCAACAAAGAATATAACACCGCAATGCTGTGATGTCACAATAGCAATCACGCCAACACTACGATGTTTGCTCTGCTTGCGGAAGAAAACTCATTGTTCTTACACTTATCAAATTTTCGTTTAGGTGGTGAGGGACATGGAGTGGTTGTAAATCTGTAACCTTAACTGACTGCCACTGAGAGAAGTTATATCAACCTGTGATGGTCCCAGATACATGTACCCATATTAAAAGAGAGCAAATTGTTATAGTTGTAGCAATTCAGGGCACATGGCCAAGTCCAAAAATCTTTCCGGTACTCTATACTTGGAGGATTAAATCATTCTCCAGGTTTTCACAGGTATGTGGTGATTGGTGTCAACACTGAGCAGTTTCACCTCAAATCTATTCACATGATTCATGAAAATTGAATATTTTCATGGAATTTGTGGGTACATTGTTTGACAATTCTGATCTGGTTCCATTCCAGGTTTACTTTACAATCAAACACAAAGAACTGTATGTAGTAAGGCAATAACTGTAAACACATCCAACAGACACAAGGATAACACATTATTACACCTACGTGCAAAAAACAGTTTTCCCTGATGACAAACTGTCTCTTTTGTAACTGAAAATTTTTACGCAGATTTTTTTCCCTATGATAATTTACTGATTTGTTTGATTGGGGTTTTATGCTGTACTCAAGGTTATTTCACTTATAAGACGGCATGCCAGCCCAATCGCCGGCAACATGCAAGACAGTACAAAACATTTACATAACATTAACAAAAAAGGACACCACAACAAGTCAGCATCCTGTGCCCCTAAGCTCATAGATACTGATTTGTGGAATACACTGGGTGCCCCTAAGCTCATAGATACTGATTTGTGGAATACACTGGGCAAACTGTTTATATTCCAGATATAATGCTCTTTCTAATTTGACTTCTAATTAAACACACTTTGTCACCAGGTAAACCTGCCATTCAACCATTTTAGCCAAAGAGCAACTTTTGGAATGTCATGAATCTCAAGCTGAGTAACCAATTTAATTGTTGTTTTTTTTTATAGATCTTAAAGGTCACAAAAATGATTACATACATTATGATATACATGTATGTATTAAAACATAATTCGTAACATATCAATGTTTCAAATTTTGTTAGTTTTTCAAAACTCATGATGATGATGTGAAAACCATGACAACCATAAACTGCTGTGACTAAAATAAAAATTGATCACAATTAGTAATTAAAAAAAATTTAACGCAAACAAAAATGTTAATTAAATATTTAACAAAGTAAATGAAAGTTAACAGTACGTGATCATGTTTATGTTAATACATAAAAATTTTCTTAATCAACAATTAATCTCATTCATTATATTATTTAGACTTTAAATAAAATGAGTCTTTGTAACTTGAACTTTTCCTGCAGATAAACATCTATTTTTAAGTCTTTTATCTTTAAACCTGTTCAGATTATTAGGGATACGTCTTGTTAAGCTACTTTTCAAATGCCTCTCCATTCTTCAGCTTGTGGTTCAACGTTTTAAGTCTAATAATCAAGTCATATAATATACAAAAGGCTCCTAAAATAGGACGATAAGTTAGAATATTTCCTCAAAATTATTGCATATTTCTAGGAAAATCTAATGAGAGGTACCTTGGAAACTTGAATAAATAAATATATCAATTAGACAAGGACAAAATGTTTGACTTACTGCCAGTCTGACTTTTTTTAGTCTTTCTTTCCTTTTTGTATTCTTCTTTCAGTTTAGAGATGAGTTGTTGATTCACACCCCATTCTTCATTCGGCGAGAGATCTTTCTTTTCTAAAACAGCAGATTTCTTAAGTGTCATTGGAGATTCTACATCAGTTGGATTAGTAAAACATTACAATCACAGGCTCAATACACAACAGCTGAGTGCTAATGCTTGAAAATAAAACTGTTAGTAGTATGAAAATATTACTGGGGAATCATGTTATTTCTGGGAGTGCACTTAATATAAGTAAAACAAGAAATCAAGAATTTCAAACGCAATACCACTGACCAAATTAATTAGAGGTTGAGCACTTGCAATACCATTCAATAAATCAAAATATTGGCTAAAGAGAGACAAAATTGACATCACTAGTAGCAATGCTTTAACAATTGTGTGGTACATTTTTGTTTGTTTGATTGGTGTTTTAGGTAGTAGTCAAGAGTATTTCACCCATAAGACGACTTTGCATTGCCGGTGTATGGTGGAAAACAGGGAAGAAACCTTGTAAAAAGCACCCCGCTAACTCCACAGCACCCGGAAAACTTCCCTTATATACGTAAGGTCCACAGGGGGGATCGATACCTATTCTGGGTACAATGGTACATTAATTATCCTGTCAGTTATTTGTTTATCATTTTCTGTGGCGTTTCATGTAATTTCACTCAAAGGAGAGTGTGCCATTAAACTAGACCAAGAATACCACTTCAGGACCACTCCAAGACAAACATGCTAGAAGAAGATAGAATATGCAGGTTAAGATAAGCTAAAGACCAGGGGCCCGATTCACAAAGCGACCTTAGCTTACGTTGAACGTAACTACCATGACAACACAATGCCTCCAATACTGGTCGCTATGGTATGTACGTTTGACGTAGCCTAAGATCACTTTGTGAAACGGGCCCCTGCTACCATAGACAATGCTTAAGTGGCAACTATTTTTATTTTTTTATAACATCAAATAACAGTTTAAGGCAACTTACAACTTCCATGCAGCAATTAATTAAAAGAGACCATGCACATTTAAGTTCACACAGAGTTATGTCCACTTGTCACCCGTAACCAGGCTGAAAATTGCTATACCGATCCAAAAAAAAGAGAGCAGCCATAATTCTATTCTTCCCAAGCTATAAACCCTTAGACGAATCTTGTCCAGCGCTTCTTGCCAAAGGCATATCTGCATACAGTGAAGTGAGGATTTATTTCCCCAAAACCAGCCATATACATGTAAGGTAGCACAAGTTTATATAAGCTTGTCATGCCACACAAACACACTGGGGGAGTAAAGAAGTGAAACGGGTGCGAGAAAGAGAGTAGGATAGACAGAGAATGGGAAATGTTACGGAAAGAGCCCTACAGCACTGTGACGTCTTGTGTATTGCTTTTATTGCTTTTTGTTAAAATCATAGATACACCACCAAAAAACTGCATCCTGAAACCCCTTAACTTAAAGCACCAAGACACAGGATGTTCAACGTGCAACCTGATATATGTAAATGTTATTTTATAAAGATTAATTTGCAGCAGCCAACTTTTCTTGGGTAAAAATAAAAAAGAATTTTCGCAAGAAAAATTTACAAAACTAACGATGAATTTCACATTGTCAAAAAAAACATTGACGTCACCATGCTGTAGGAGGTAATATAGAGGTTGTTAGTGTGTTAGTGGACTCACCCCACTCCGTGCCATCGCCATGACTGCGAGCCTCACCTGCACCCTCCACGAGGAAATCAAACTCCGCCAGGGCCTCTTCTGTTTCGGGGTCAGACATCACATCATCCATACCCGCCATACTCTCATTGCCAATCGTCTAATAACAACATCAAGTTAAATGTTTAATTCTTTAGTAAGATGGATTTTTAACTGCTGGGTATATTTTACCCAGAATATAACCAGAAGTTAAACAAGCGTAGAATCGCTATAGCTGCGACATTAAGCTCTTCTTTACTGGACAGGGGTTATTTAGAATGTTAGCTGA
>JAVFBZ010027147.1:3613-15102 GCA_032466195.1 Katharina tunicata
TGCGCCACGGTACCCTCTGCACTAAAAGGGGCGGTCAGAAGCTGATTTGTTGGGGTTTCAGGTTCTCTGTCTGTCCCTTGTCCTCGTTAATTGTTAAACGTTCTGCTATTCTATTGTACATATCAAACTGCTTAGTTATGAGATTGTTAAACAGGCCTACTGCCAAAGGTCAAAGGTTTGATGCCAGGTGTTGCCATGCACTGTATTGCATGCTTTCTTAGAAATAGACATTATTAGACAAAGAAATATATATTAAATTTGTAAATTATTTCTGGGGCTATTGCTCAAGATATCATTTACATACGGTATAAATTCATAATCTCCAAGTATAAACCTTCCATTTTTTTGTTTGCATTCCATCCATTAATTATTTTGATAAATATTTAAGATTTTTACTTTTATGTGGTGTAATATGAATGTTACAATTTCCTTTTTTTAAATATATGAATTGACGTGATACATTTAATTAAACTTCAGTGTTAATATGTTTGGTGATAAAGACTCACTTAACATTGTGTATATTTAATAGTGTGCAATTTTGAAAATTATATAGAATTTAAATCCTCATTTAATACAGTGTGTTTTTTTTCTCTTCTACCAGTGAAGTATTTATAGTACTGTAGAGGTTATTACCCACATGAAATCTAATCCCCTGTCATCTAGCAATGCAATGAACTTCATGTAAGCCCACATAGAAAAAACAAGTATTTCTTATTCTGTAAACCTAAATATATTGAATTGAGAAAAACTTGTATCATTCAAAGGTTCATGTTCTGTCAGAGGTGCTTTATCATCCAGGAACATAAAAACAAGTATGATTGTTCCACGCACCAGGAACTGAGCTCGCGCAAGATTCTGCTATTTGTGATTTTCAACATAATCACTGCCATCTTGAAATCATGACATTCTGTTAAAATAACAATCATGCCAAGTTTCGTTCTGAACATTTTATGACCAGTGCCACACCCCCAATAACGAATGAGTTCCTGGTCCAAAGAGCAACAACCAAGTAGGTATGATCTGTGATGTGTACACCTGTGTATATGTTACCTGTTATATTCAGATCCTGGAGGGACACCGTAAAGTAGAAACAATTTTCTTATAGATGACGCTTCTGAATATGTACTAACACAGTTTTCAAGCCGTTGCTGGTGCGTGGTTGGGTGGGAGCTTCCTGTGCCCTGGTGCTGTCTGAGCTAAGGGGCAGGTGGTTGGGTGGGAGCTTCCTGTGCCCTGGTGCTGTCTGAGCGAAGGGGAACAGTGTGCTGATTTGTTGTGGTGTACTGTTTTTTTAATGTTTTTATGTGGTCAGCATCATTTACGGTGGTTTCCTTCACCGATTGGGCTGTCACACCGTCATATAAGTGAAATAACCTTGAGTACAGTGTAAAACTCAAACAAAACAAATTCTGAACACTGTGCTCGGGGGCATTTCACATAAATCACTGATGACTGCATTGGCAGGGTTCCTTGGCGACTAGTCGACATGAGATTCCTGTGCCCTCTGAGATAAGGGCATCAGGAAGCTATTTTGTTGTGCGTCCTGTGTCATCCCTGTCTAGTGTCAGTGTTGTTGAGGGTTGTTTCTACATGAACCTTCACCCATTGGGCTGTAACCTTAAGTTAGGCCTAAATTCCCAATCAAACAGTGTTCCTTGGAAAATCTTTAAGAAATCTGTAAAAATCGCCTCGTAGTCTGACCTTGTAGACAAAGAGAAATAAACAGGTAGCCACAAACCATTGGTAGATAACATTAGGGATAAGGATATTAATATATATTTATTCAACATAAACAAAATTCATTTCACTTAGTAATAGATAGGCGTGGCAAACATGGCGGGAGTATAGCCCACTTCTTCTTTCCTTTTAAATATAACTGAATGCCAGTTTAAGAAAGAAGTGTAGATGGCGTAATATATTAACGTGTGTACAAAACTTAGAAACATACGATATATTGACATATACAATGACGAAGGAGATAAAGAAGTCACAAAAGTAATACTAAACAATATAGTACTGAAAACTATTTTGTTCCGTCTGAAAGTTTGTGCAAAATGTTCACTTTATAAGATAACTACAAAAGGCGATAAGTTTTTTACTTTATTGTGATAAACTAACAATTCAGAAAATAAATATTACTTTTTCACTTTTCAATAAGATTTTTCTCAAAGCACTCTATAATAACGATGAAAATGTCTCAACAACAAATCAACAAAGCATAAAAAATTATCATTTCTCTTGAAAATATTTTGGATACAAACAACATAAAAAAGATCGCTGAAAAAGACAACTGACATTAATGTCTAAAGTTTTCTTCCATAGATCATTATTGACGATAACTGACAGTTCAATGAAAAATTGTTCAATGGAAATAGTGAAATTAAATATGTCAACTTTAAAAGTAAAGATTACTGACTATTAAAATGAACATAAAATTCAGTTGAATATTATTAGCAATAATGAAATGTAGAAGGCCACTTTATACTGATTTCCCTGAAAACGAATTCCAGCAGTAACTAATTCTTACCTAACTGCAGGCAGATTAATCTTATATAATAAAAACAAAATTCTTCTCGTTTATTTTCTTTCCAATTTTGAGATACCTGTATATCAAGTCTCTCGTCACTCTTGTTCCAATCAATTATCTCTGGTAACTTCTGTACGCTAAGATCTTGAGTAATGAATTACCATTTTGTCCATTTGGGGCATATTTACATCTGCAGGCAAAAATGTATCATATAGTATATTGGTACATTCCACACCAGCAATAGACAGAGCAGGTCGATAACAAAAAATAAAATAAAAAAATAAAATAGAACTATTTAGCATAACATTAGTTCAAAAGGACCAATGCCACAAGAAAATCAAGTCAAGCGATTGAGTTGAATGCCACCATAGGTTGATTGATCAGGTCTAGGGTCCGAGCTCGCTATTGCATTCGCAGATATATTCAAAAAGTCATTAAATACAAGGTAGGCCACCAAAATGAATCAATGGACTGTTATATAGAAATGAGGTCTATATTTGTTAGCTTAACATCAGTCTGGTCCAAGTGTTAAAACCAGTTCTGGATTAGGTTTCATATTTGAAAGAAATCCTAAACGATTTGACATAGAAATGAAAGCAGCTATGGCCCCGATATCCCAGGCATCGTCTCTGTCCAGTCCGTGTCTCTGTAAGGTAGATAACCTCTCCTCTGTTAGCTCATCACATAGATTAACATCAAACGCAAACTCTAAAATAGCCTTCATTCTATCATCCAAGTCTGCTGTTTTCAAATTTGCAGCAACCTTCAATGAAATATTTGAATTATTAACATGTAGTCTTACCAGAATTATCCATCAACTAGCGGTAGTTTAGTATAATTTTTAGAAGGATTTATGCTATACTTAATGTTATTTAACTGCAGTGATGGGAAAGCAGCCCAAGGGGTGCAGGAAACCACCCATATCTACAATACTGGCGACAAGCACTAAACATTAAAGTCACATATGCACGCACAATTCCGTTTGCCTTGATTTTTACAAGATTTGATTTTTGTTAAAAAATTACAACAGTCATAATAAAATAAAAATTATTCATTGGGTGCAAAGCTTGTACGGACCAGGAGAAAAATCTAGCAATTATTCAAATTTAACGGAAAGAGGGCTGGCCATATTTGATCCAGCCTCGGTGAATGACCTTGTTTGTAACAAGCCAACATTTTGAACCTTGTTAGGGGTGTGGCTTACACGGTAAACTCGGAGTGACGTCGGTACATGTACATCAATGTGTGTCTGAGATGTGCCAGCAGATTGACACATTTCCAATTAAAATTTCTGGCAGAATTTTCAGTTTTTTTTTTACTTTTACCAGGCTTTTAAAGAACCTTTACCTTCAAATCTGGGAGTAGAATTAACGGATTACCTCTAACTTTTACTTTTTGATGAAAATATATATAATTCATGTGATTCTGTGAGAACCCAAAATACAGAATATTTGGGTGCGTATGCGACTTTAACTGGACGAAAAAAAAAAGAAAAAAAATCTTATCTTTGATGCACCTTTTCTCAGAAATCACCAGAAAAAAAGCTATCAACCAACCTACAAACAGATTTTAAAGTCTCAAAGGTACTACATGTATAGCGCAGAATTTCGGCCAAAAATTTACTGAAAGGAATTAAACCAGGTTTTTCTATATTTTTCTAGTATGGTCCAAAGTATAAGCTGTCAGAAAATATCAACCTCGAGAATGTCGATATACCGTAATAAAATAATAAAAAAGGATGTAAAATGAGGATGAGGTGGTGGTGCATGACAAACACCTGATGACAGAGACGTTTATCAAGCAACTACCACCTCTAGGGAGCTTATAAACACCTTTCTAATCCCATACAAAAAAAAAATATATATATATTGTTAAATTTCCTAGCTTCTATGCTCCCTCTGCACAATCGTTGACTCATGCACTGAGTTCTTATTGTGATCAGGGGGGTAATGTGTAACGGCCATAACAAAATAGTGTTTGTTGTCTGGCCAACACCTTTCTGCCATTTAGGTTTAAGTATATTTGCACATGGCACGTAACCGGGAAACAGACCAACCCATTGCAAGATAATTTGAAAGAAACTCAACATGAACCAGTTCTACTTGTCACTTAACAGGAAAGATATACAATTTGCAACATCCTCCTAAAAAAATTGAATGCAGGACAGTGTGAAAAATGAGCCCTGTTGGAAAGACAAGGTGCCTCCATAGCTTGTATCACAGCATGAATATAAGGTTGAAAAATACTGCCCTTAGCTAGAGGGCAACACTTTCAGAGCATCATCAAAGGCAATTGAAAACAAATACATTTTTTATGTACGTGTTCTATTTATAGAACAAATTCCAACTTTGACCATTAATTAACAAAAAATATTATTTACCTCTCACTATGTCAGTTGTTCTTTTTTTGTTTGTTTTTTTTCACTCCAAACCCATAAAAACAACATCCTTACCTGATCTGCTAGTGTTGACTTTGGTGAATAGATTCTGACTAGTGTCCCATGAGCGTCGATACAGTATAGATAGTTATTGTGCGTACTCATCACCGTCATTATCATCTTTTTGTCGGCCCTCGTTAAGTTACCTGCTAAAAAACAACCTAATATATGACAAAGTTTAGACACTAATTTAAGATCTTTCTTCGTTCAATTTAATTTCTCCATTACTAATGCTTTGTTTAAATAACTGAATGACTTTGCTCGTTCACCCACTTACTCAAATCAAGGGATGCCAACAAAGTGCATGTAAGTGAATGAAACCACTGTTATTGATACTCACAACAAGAAGAATGCTAAACACAATAAAATGGCTTACATCTGCTCTTTATTTAAAGAGATCCACAGAACAGGAAGATCGCGACGAAAATGACGTAGTGATAAATAGTATCCACTGGGTTGTTCCTGCTACATGTTACAAAACTAAGTGAAATGACCGCAGTGTGTTAACCATCAACCAAAGCTTTATGTTTTGATGCTGTAATTACGGTAATTTCACTCGTATCACAGTGTACCAGCCCAATTGGGTGAAGGAAATCACCCTAAAGGACAATAGCCCTCAGCTCAGAGAGCACCAGAGCACAGGAAGCTTTTCAGCTTTTCAGAAAAGGGACACAGATTAGTAGTCTGTGCAATCCAATAAAATGATAACTTTGATTGTGATTTTACGTCGTATTTAAGGTTATTTCACCCATAAAACGGCAAGCAAGCCCAAAGGACGATGAAAACCACCCTCAAAGGCACAGACAACAAGAAAACAACCAAGGACATTTACAGGACGTAAAACAGGACGTTATGACAATATGGCTTCTGGATACCCCTTAGCACACATCAAGTCAAATGGAGCTCCGACCCAAATCCCCATCCAATTAAAGACTCCTTCAAAAGATGTACAATCGTCCAAATAACAATCTTGCCAAGTTTCGTGCCGACCTGATTAATATTAGCAAAGCTTTAGCATTTTATGACAAGCGTCACTTGCCCAAGAAGAACAAGATGTGCTACGCTCGTACAAACCATTCTTGTTTTTGTCATAGTACTATTTCCGCAAAAAAGTGTGTTAGCAACTCCTAGTCAAAAAATGAAAGTGTTGATCTGAGGATTTAAAAGCACCTTTGGTGAACATTGAGTAAGGACATTTATGATATTTCTTTTCAGCCCATTTCATGAACTGTTAATTTGAGGTAATTTTTTAACAGTACAATGAAAGTTGTTATTTTACCAAGGTAGGGTTTAAAACGTAAGTAGAGTTTAAAACGTAAGTAGAGTTTAAAGCGTAAGTAGAGTTTTGATCCCTGAAAGTCCCTGTTCGTTTACCTCGTTCCATCATCAAGACATCCATGTAATTGTTGAAAGCTTGGAACTCATCAGGTCTGTAAGACAGGGCCTTGCAAACATCAGATAACACCCCTCCCTGCCATTAACAGAACAGTGAAATTCAGTTTTACAATAACATATTTATGAATAATATACTCATTTTGATCCCAATATTTCGTCTGTCACATGTTGATTAAAAAAAGCTAAAATACTCTTAAGACCAAAGACTTCACTGATAACTGTGCTGTATGTAGTTCACTGGCTTTGCATAACACACTTTGTTGAAACATTTACAATTATTTTACATTTAAACCTGCGATGTACATGGTCACCAATGTCTCTTAAACCTGTGGGCCGTGCCATACAATGAAGGGAGATAACCAAGGTAATACTCTACCAAGCTTTTGCTCCACTTTTGACTTGCGTCACATTTTTTCAGAGTAATAAAACAAAATGAAAACACTGTTTGTTGGTAAATACATGTATAACTGGAAATAGACGAATTAACAGTATTAAAAAAATCAGTCACTTTGTGAGCAAATAAAGCCCTGGAAAAGGGCAAGGAAACAAACCATTTCCTCGACTCTGGATTGATGTTTTGTACCATTCTGAAGCTCCTCGGGACCACTGGGTGCTGGAATTGGTTGGGCACACATCTCCTCTGTGTTAACCTCTACTAATACCTGTATGTAGAAAAAAGTTATATATTGGGTTTTGTTATCTAAATTGTACGTGTTGCTCTGTGTTGTTTTTTTTTTAAATTAATTTTCATAAACAAACTCTAGTTCAGTGACTTTTGCCGCCTGAAACCCTTGGAGGAATGGAACCTTGAGGACAGTTTAAAAAGCACCAGGGCACAGAAAACTCTAACCAACATGACCAAGTGACCGAGTTACTTTTCTCAATAAATGATATGAAAATCTACATAGTGTAAATACTCTTTACCAGTCAACAACACAGGCATATGTATGCAAGAGAAAAATGAAAACCAATAGTTTTCTAAAAATAGATATCAATTTATGGGTTGACCAGACATTTTCCCTGGACAGTTCCTGGGTTGTAGATATTGATATGGAGAGGTTAAATAAGCCTATAATAAAACACACGACAGTAAATACATGAAAGATAATTACAAAAATCCAAGCTTTCAGAATGAACTGATTCCATTATCAAGGTAAATGGCAACAGCTGTGGCAATTTACCTTTATAATAGAATAAGTTCATTCTGAAAGGTTGGATTTTTGTAATTATCTTTGATGTATTTACTGTCGTGTGTTTTATTACAGTGACGAGTCCCTGATTTTTGTAATTATGTTTGATGTATTTACTGTTGTGTGTTTTATTACAGTCCCTGATCTTGGTAGCTACCTGTGTAGCTGTCACACCAGAAACAGATCTCAGCAACTTGAGTTGAAAGTTACAAACTCAACACATGCAGAATTGATAGGCACATCCATTGTCTGGTGTTTTAATAATGTTACAAATTGATGTTAGCTTTAACTACATGTATTTCATATGGCAACAGGCATGCACCGACAAGAAATATCCCCTGTTTTCATTTCATAAACCTGTCGGCAGGCCATCTTATAGATAATAATAACAAACGTACACACATCTACTGATATTCTACACGTCTACTGATATCAAACATGAATCTACTGATCTCTCAGTATTCAACATTTCCTAAGTGCAAAAGGCTTCAAAAAGTCTGTCAAATATTAAATTTGCAAAATTGATAGGGAATCCTGTTTCATGCCAATCTCTTATAACGTGTGTCATGCTAGAACATGAACATGAACTTCTTGGGACAACAACCCAATATACCACCAAAAAAAGCCATTACCTGTTCGTCCAATTTATCACCACCTACTCCATGTTTGGACCGTTTGTGCTTCCTCAGGTTTTTCTTAAACAACAGTTTTCCACACACATCACAGGCAATTTTCGTCCTGGGCGTCAAAGGGTGGACCATATTTCCGTCATTATTTTCATGTTTTGCACGTTTGTGTTCAGCCAAGTTTTTCTTAAGTAGGAAAGTTCCGCATTCATCACAGGGCGTCTTCCTTCTTGGTTTTTGAACCTTCATAACTGTTGAAAAATGGAGGAAAAAATTAATAAAAATCATCTTGAATCCTAATTGTTTACTTACTTATTTATTTATTCAACCTGTTTTTATGACAATTTTATTATATAACTAGCATCGTGCATGAATTGTGATTAGCTACTTGTTTGTGTAGAGAATTTCTAGTAATTAAGAAAAGTTTGTACATGTATTAATTTATTTTGAAAACTTTCCAACAATTTTTTTGGTGAACAAGAACCATTGGACTGACCAACTATTGATCTATAATTAAAGGATTTTAGAAACCTGTGTCAGTTGAGTTTATCAGGGACTCCATGTGTGTTGACAAGGTTGATGACACTGGGACTTCTTCATTGACTGGCCCTAATCCATTCTCCTGAATTACTTGCGTTTCAACAGAGGCTTCCTTCCTGTGGCCACATCTTTGCACATGGTCCAAAACACGGCCTTTGCTCAGAATTTCTTTCTCACATAAAGGACAGTGGAAATGGTTTTTGTGTGAACCGCCATGATACAAACGACAGATTAATGAATATTTCCCTACAATATGGAAACAAATAAATATACATGTTTTATAATGTAGAGAAAGAAACTGTTGCTTGCCTCCACTGAGATTCAAATATGGTGGAGGCAAGCAAAAAATGTATTTCTGTGTAATATTGCTTGCCTCTACCGGGATTCGATATAAATTACCTTACAAGGTCGGTTTTACAGGGCTTAGTTGGTCATAGCTGTATCTTTCCAATGGCTGTCTTCTCAAATCACATATTTGAACACTTAAGAACACTGGTATTTAGATCCAATGTAATTGACTCCAAATCTATGTTATGTAAGCATACTTGTTTTGTTTCTTCAGGTCTAACGAACTATCATAATTCAATAGACCCCAATATACTCCCAAGGTATTCTTCAACTGAATACACACTAAAAGACCCAACTAAACACCAATTTCATAACTTTGACAAAAAAAAAAATATTGATAGCATTGTAAAAGTATTAGTTTACTTCAAGTTCAGAGCATTACTTTGTTTCTGTACAGCCTATAGTGAGCTTGTACAAGTGTCCACTACAGCGTTTGGGTTTAGCAGTGCTGTGGTAGACACTTGTAAGCTGTAACGAAACAATGTAATGCTCTGATTGGAAGAAAACTAATATTGTTACAATGCTATCAACAATGTGTCTATTTGTGTACTGCCGACACACAATGTTTTGTCAAGTGATTTTTTTTTTCATCACATTTTTGTCAAAAAATCAATATCTCTAAGAAAGTAAGTCAGTAAAACATTGTACTGATAAATTGATTTCCCAAAAAATCGATTTCTTTACTTTTTTTCATTTTTCTTGATTGCGTGTCTGTCGCAAACATAAAAAACATGCAAAATGGTAAAAAAAATTGTTGACTATCTAACACATACAAGCCAGGTGACAGTGATCCATATATAACCCACAGGATAATTTGTTAGTGCCAGAAGTAACTCTCCTATGATATTCTATAATTTTTTAATATGAAATATCATAGAAGATATCATAACTTTCCAAAGATATTAAATAATTTTTGACCTTTTATAGTCCTATTAAATGTCAAAAACTATTAAATGTCTTAGGAGAGTTACCTCTGGCACGAGGCAATTCTTGTGACCAGTGTTATTCGACAACGTGTCCAGGACTCTGTCAATTAGGTTTAAAAACTTACCACGAAGTGTTTGAAGTCGGGTTTTCCAATGAGTACTTCGGATGTGAGAAATAACCTTGTCTAGACGATTGGGTTTAAATTTTGACAAGGGACAAAGTGGACAGTGGTATTTTTTCGAATTGCAGCAAGTCGAGTTTGTGCACCTGACACATAGTTTTTCTATCTCGTTGCAACTACAAAATGTGAATTCCATCTTCTCGATATACTGTTTACAAATTATATCGTTAAAATGGCCAGAAGAAAGAAATAACTTAGTTTTGACGTTTTACATAGTGGCCGTGTTGTGTTGTTGTGAACAAATCCGAAGCGGATGTAGAGTGCCATCCAATGCAGGCACCGTGAAACATCTACCGTGCTTCTGCTCAAACTGCCACGACACACTCGCACTTCTCTCGTACCTTTATAACATCGTTTCGTTTACGGCTACGTAAAGGACAATTCCAGAGATTTTAGACCAAATTTCACTATTTCCCATGTGTAATTTTAAAGTTATATGCTCGTAATTTATTGCTCTCAACGTTAGCATAACATTTTTTAAAAGTTAGTTCAGTTGTGCGTACAAGTCAAAGAGGAGTAATTTCCATTTTTTGCTCAACCTAGTAAATTCTCCGGTAAACGTGTTTATTTCGAGCAAAGTTTACACCTAGCAAAGGTATTAGTGAACTTATTTTGGAAAGATGTAACCTATTACTAAACTGTTCCTACCCTAGTATATTATTTTGGAAAGATGTAACCTATTACTAAACTGTTCCTACCCTAGTATATTAGTTTTGTTTGGAATGTTAATATGAATATGGGGCTGGTAGGAAACTTAGAAGATGGCTTGGGTGGCTCAAAGTCCAATCATGTTTATTTGGGGATAATTTTTTCGGGCAATGCAAACTGTCTTCTGTGTATAGGCCTATTGAGACTTAAGCAGGATTTGTAACTCATCACACTCACAATGAAGCACTCAAACATGTGTTGAATACACTAACAATAAAATCATGGAATTATGGTTAATGTGACAGCATAACTTGATCAGCAATGATCTCCTCAGTCATTCTCGTGATTGTCGGCTTAGGCTAACTTACACTCAAAATATAACCTATAGTTATTTTCTTAGAAAATGAACCAGAGGGAGTGAAAACCAGCCCCGGTCTCCCCATGTATACAGACTGCATAGATAGAAGATAAACCAGTAATATCACATATTGATAAGACTTTTTATTGGGTTGCCATGAAACATTTTAAAATTTGATAGCAGAATTCAACATAGAACACACTAGAACCTAATGTGTACATGATTTAAAAAAACAACCCCATTAAAACGTGACGTATAGGCCCTAATCCTCTGTTGAATCAAAACTATTCCTCCAGTGCTATAGCTGCTATT